>JAKUAO010000019.1:0-118843 GCA_030674735.1 Sungouiella pseudoflosculorum | reverse complement strand
ACAACATTAACAACAGTTCCACCCGAAGTGTATGTGCTAGAACCAGTTGTTGACTGCGTCCATGTAACTGTGGTAGTCAGTTGCGAGTATGGAACATCAACTTCGACAGTGGCAGTTCCACCAATAGGAGCAGTGTAAGTCGTAGTCGACAGAGCAGTTGCGCCTGTTTTGGTGATGGTTGTAGTTGGGATTGGCACTTCCACCACGTTAACAACGGTACCGTTAGTTGTGTATGTGCTCTGGCCAGTAGTAGAGTCAAGCCATGTCACAGTGGTAGTCAGTTGCGAGTATGGAACATCAACTTCGACAGTGGCAGTTCCACCAATAGGAGCAGTGTAAGTCGTAGTCGACAGAGCAGTTGCGCCTGTTTTGGTGATGGTTGTAGTTGGGATTGGAACCTCGACAACATTAACAACAGTTCCACCCGAAGTGTATGTGCTAGAGCCGGTTGTTGACTGCGTCCAAGTAACCGTTGTAACCGATGTCAGTTGCGGGACGTCGACCTCAATGACACGAACTCCGCTTGAGTCAGTAGAAGTTCGTGTGGACGTGATTGAACTCAACCAGGTGCTGGTAAGAGTGGTTACCGATCTTGGAACGATGATCTGCACGGTATCCGTGGATGTGCCGGTGACAATGGTGAGAAGAGTGGTGGAGATGTCATCACGAGTGATGGTGGTCACCACTCTATCATTGGAGGATCCCAGACTCTCTGGATCCGTGTTGGAGTAAGAACTGAAGGGGACGAGGTAGTTAGCCTGTGAGGTTTGACACGTATCCGTGACCTGGTAGGTCACAGTGTATTCCTGGGTTGTAGCTTTAGCAAGTCCAGCGATGAAAGGTTTGTAACCAGGCGGCATGTTGGTCCAAACAGCGGTCAAGGTATGGTCGGTACAGGTGTATTGGATGGTACCGCCTCCGACAGTGGAGAGCGCCTCTTGTGAGAATTCCCATGCATTGAATTTTGAAGAGAAGTAAGCACCTCCACTTGAGCAATCGAAAGTGATTGCACCAGAGGCAGTCATCAGCATTGTTCCCGACGATGTCGTCAGACAGGAAGGACCTTGTTGGTAGAATTGCATTCTCAGCAAACGAGGCAATCTACGCACCGCATACGTACCTCTTCTTACCTTACCGGTCGTGTCTGTGATGTACCTAGCGCCGCCAACCATGTTGACGGTGTAGGAAAAGTCGGCTCCATCATTGAAGGTGACCACGTTGGGTCCCGCTTTCCATTTCGAGGCACCCGCGAGATCGTTTGCGTTGGCACTCTGACCAGCATTGAATGTGAATGGGATCTTGATTGTTCCCGATGCCAGGCCGAGCAGCAGAACTGCGTTGGTGGCAGTACATGCGACCTGGGAAAAGGCAAGGAGAGTTTCACCACTGGTGATCTGACAACTTGCGAGCACCACATTGTTCTGCCCCACCAAGTTGATGGTGGTGGTGGTGGTTGTGATCTTGAAGACGTAGGGCATGGTCAAGGTGAAGGTGTCACCCGCTTTGACTTTTGCTGGGTCGATGCTCCATGCCACCGTGGCCTGCCATGAGGGAGTCTCTGCCCATCCGCTGGTTGGAGCGTCAATGGAGTTGATGGCGTTGAAAACACCGGAGACCTGGGCGGAGCGCACGGCGGTGGCCATTAGCCACCACACCAGGAACACCCAGAGAAGTTGCATTGGAGATGTGAAGTGAAGAAGATGAGGAAGATGATCAAGCGAGGGAATGAACAAGGGGAACTGAGCTCCATTTATGTTTATGCCGTGAGATTGTCCGTAACTTCCCCATGCACAAAGTCTAACTTGATGCACTGTCGTAGTGGTGGACGTCGATTAGGAACCTTCCCTACATGCGTTATGCAAGGCGCCAACAAGACGTACCGGCGCTGACATCTGAATAATTACGTTTGGGCGGCCCGCAGGGAATGACGCGGGGAATCACAGAGATCACGATCCTGTTTGAACTTCCCGAAACTGTGCTGGATTCAACGGCGGAAGCCCTCGGCGAATTGAAGGTATATTTCGCAGCTAAACGGCGTGGGTTGCAATAGGGGAATGTAGTGTCGCGGGATTCCTGCAGGGACGTGCTGTTATCTGGTGGACAGCAATCAATTTTTCCGGAGTTTGGGTGGTAACACACAGTTAGTCAGGTCTAGGCATGGTGAAAGAGGTGGTTTCTTGCATTTCATTCTTCGATCCGAGAACGGGGTTACGGAAGCTTCCATGCGCTTTCACCGCTAGGCAGCAACTACGGGGGAACGCCTCATGTGCAACCGAAAATAGGGATGGACACAAATCGAAGCTTATACCTAAATCGTTCCCGCCGATGAAGCACGCCATTTACCTCAAGTGGGAAATATGGACCGCCCACCATGGCTGTGGCATATGCGCTGTGCACAACAAACGATGGAGTTAACAACAGCCGCCGTGAAAATAGTCATGGACCGCTTCTTTAAGCAAACGAGCGTGGTGGGATTACCAAGGTGAGAATATTTTTAAGCTTACCGTTGACGCGGACGGCATACACATCGAAGATGGAAGCATGACTGTGCATAAACGTCATGCATATGGGCAGGGTATGAGAACCCTTCTCCGGCATTTGCTTCTTGGAGCCTCTCAATTTAAGATACCGAACCCTACCGGTAGTCCGCGCGCACGTACGGCCAATGACCATTTAAAGTTTTTTTTCCCTTTTCATTGTTTGGCAATTTGCAACTCTACCACTTCCCGGTGAAAAATGTGGTGGTGGTGGGATGAGTGTTTCACATTTCGAAGGAGTACAGGTCATTACGAGTACATTCCTGGTGTGGAAGTAAAGAGGGTTAAATCTTAAAGTTGAAAAAGGGAAATTCTTGAGCCAATGCCACAAGACATACTCACAGCCTTGCATGTCATGCGCACATCCGAGGCATGCCAATTAGAAGTGGCATGGGACTTTCATGCCGCCCTCGGAGACAATAGACGTCGGCGAAGCGGCGTCGGGAATTTACGATGGAAACTCAACTACGACGATGAGAGGGGGATTGGCCACTGCGCCTCGTACTTCATGTGCGGCTCCCAACTGGGTTTGGTCACCGTCTCGTATCTAGTATTCCGGTGCGTAATTACGCCTCATATGGTATTCTGGACGCAGGGCTCCCATCTAAACTACATTTCTGGGCTCGCATTTCGCCGAGGTGCCCAATGTGTATGCACGCCTAAGCCTCCCACTCTACGCAAGCGGCTCTTAGCTCATGAATAGTGCGTTAGACGTCAACTGACACATCGTGGGGCGTTAGGAGTGACCCATGTACAATTTAATCCTGCCGAGAACTTGGAGCCGACCCTCAAGAATCAGCCAGACTTTCTTCTTTTCCCACATCCGTACACACCCAAAAACTAGCGCTTCACGCCTCAGATTGGTTTGATTGCTGCCGCCCCAGCTGCACACCCGTACATCCCTCCACTCACCCTCCACCTCCCCCGCTTGCCAACACCAATATGATGCGTGCACTACATACTTAAGGCCGAGTCCGTGTGGCAGGCTGCAAAAGTGTAGCGAAAAACCCCCTGACAGACCCTTGCAGAGACTAGTGCGGGGTAATTACTATTTAAACGACTGGATTTATCCTTCCCTGAGTCACTAACGGATGCATCTTTGCTCTTGGAATGTGATGTGGTTAGCCAAGAGCCCTCACCTCTCAAAACCTCACTCGTAGCTGCTCCTGTACCACGGGAACAGAAATCGGGGCCAGTGGCCGCGACCTGGAGATCACGTGACCAGACCCGCTGGCCACCAGCCAATCATACCGCGCCCTCCCATCGGGCTCCGAACGACCAACCTCACAAAAATCTCCAATCCTAGTACTCGACATCCACCCTCCATCCACATCATGTTCCGTTTAGGTGCCACTCAGGCCGCTCGTGCCGGCGTCAGGTATGTAGAATTGCTGTCCCGTGCATCCAGTGCATGCTCGTGCTTTCCAACGGTGCCAATCACGGTGTTCGTTGGTGCCAATTTGAGTTTTCGTCGGGACCAACAACCTGGATCCAATTGACGAAATTGACGGGATTGAAGCACGGCTGCCATTGCCACCCACCGCTGTCCACGCCCATACTAACCGACAGAAACTATGCCACTTTGAGAGAGATTGAGATGCGTCTCAAGTCCATCAAGAACATTGAAAAGATCACCAACACCATGAAGATTGTGGCCTCCACCAGATTGAACAAGGCCCAGAGAGCCATGCAGGCCTCCAGAGTGTTCAACAAGTCTGACCGTGAGTTCTTTGAGAACGCTGAGCCAGAGGAGACCACCGGTGACAAGACCTTGTTGATTGTTGTGTCCTCCGACAAGGGTTTGTGTGGTTCCATCCACACCCAGATCTCCAAGGCTGCCAGACGTAGAATCGCTGAATTGGACGGCAACGTGGACGTTGTCGCTGTTGGTGACAAGGTCAAGGCTCAGTTGGGTAGAACCCACGCTGACAAGTTGAAGTTGGCCTTCTCTGGTGTCGGTAAGTCCGAGCCAACTTTCTACGAGGCTTCTTTGCTCGCTGACGAGATCGCCACCTTGGGTAAGTACGAGAACACCGAGATCTTGTACAACAAGTTCGTGTCCAGTGTTGCCTTTGAGCCATCTAACTTTGCCGTTTTCGCTGCCGATGCTATCGAGAAGGCTCCTGGCTTGAGCAAGTACGAGTTGGAGTCCGAGGACACCGCCGAGACCTTGAGTGAGTTCGCTTTGGCCAACTCCCTCTTGACTGCCCAGGCTGAGGGTTACGCTTCCGAAGTTTCCGCCAGAAGAAACGCCATGGATAACGCTTCCAAGAACGCTGGTGACATGATCAACTCTTACTCGATCTTGTACAACAGAACCAGACAGGCTGTCATTACCAACGAGTTGGTGGATATCATTACTGGTGCTTCCTCCTTGGATTAAGCGTGGTCTCGCATATAACGACTAGATATTCTTCACAAAAAAAAAACAAGAAATGATGCATCCGGTTGTAGATTGTCTATAAATAATTGTACAGTTCTCCGCAATTTCAGTCTAGTCGACTTTGACCAAGCCATATATGCTGCGGATGAAGATCATTGATGTCAATACCGCAATGGCTCCACAAGAAACTCCCACTGCAAGCGACACAAGTGCCATGTATGAAAAATAAATCAAAACACTCACAAAGTCGGTCATGTGTAAATAGCTCACAAAGTAGTAGATGGAGTAGGCATAGATATACCATCCAATACTAAATCCAACCCTGAAGCAGAGCCACTGCCAGTTCGGGTTGTTGTGCATGGCCAACGACATATAAGTAGCCACGATAGCCGATTCTGCAACCACAACCAAGAGTAAAATCACAGTGAGAAGAAGGAATCCATACATGTAGTAGAACGTTGTCTTCTCCAACCAAATCGAGTTGAAGATGAACAAAAGATCAACGTAAACGATGCCAAACGGAATCAAACCGAACACCAAGCTTGAGACAATTGGGTTCATGACTAGCGATCTGCGTGGTTTGGACTTGTTGCTGGATTTGCTTTCCGGAACGTAAGAAGTCACCATGAATGATTTTGCTGGGAATTGATATTTGTTTCCAAGGTGGCCTCCCAATACTCCCAATGGTAACTCGATGATGGTAAACAACAAGATAAGAGCAACAATAGTTCCAAAGGGCAATGCATTCGAGGACTCCTTTGCCCAAACAAATAAGTTCAAGAACAAAACCACCGACAAGACTGCAAAGGGGAAAGATCCGGCAAAGAGGCACGACAACAATGTGACACGGCCATTGTTCAATTTCGTGTTTGGGCGCTCGTTGCTCAAGAGCTTGTAGACAATCAAACCCGAGTATGCAGAGATGAATCCAGAAAATAACAAAAACACAAGAGAACAGCTAAAGAAGGCGCCCTGGTGCTGATTGAAGAAGGCACTGGATGAAGTTCCAGATCCTAGGTGGAGTTTAGAGTTGAGCACGAAAAGAACAACGACACCAATCATGGCCACAAGAAACTGGACTCCACTGGCCGTGAGTGTACTCAAAAGTAGAACTTGAGGTGGCTTGTTCATCACCACATTGACCAAGGACTTCCACAGGCCCGACGCACCGTCAGATACATCTAAATCGGAGCGAGTCAAGGGAATGGCAGGTTCAGACTGAATGTCGGTCTTTAAAAACTTGAACAACGCAACTGCAACCACCATCGACACTAGACAAACAAGCACCAACAGGTTCACTAAAGAGAGCCAGTGAATGTGACTGCTGGTGATGGTGTTGTCGTTGTCGTAGTACAAATCCCATCTGTTTTCGTAGGAAACCGAATTGTCCTCACGCCAATAGACCGAGTAAGTGTAGGGTATCACTGTTGAGCTCGGGAGGAGCTTGTGGTTCTTATCACGGTTTAACTTGAGGGGGAAGTTCTTGAAGTTTTTCGAAGCACCAGGGCAAACCTCGTTGATGACACTCTTCGGATACACTTCAAAGCCGACAATGGACGACAACTTATCCTTCCCAGTGTGGTATCTGATGACAAGCGTCACATGGTTGTACAAATAAGCCGTATCTCCCTTGACGAACCCCAACGGGAAACCGGCAGCGTAGTACTTGGAAACATGATTCCCACTGGTGAAAGTGGTGGCCCCAGGCAAACCGTCAAGGTTCCAATGGACCACGTAACCGTTCCGGATGAGGTAATCTGCTCTGGAGACACCCTTCTCAGTTGTCTTCATGTCGCAAAGTCTCACACATGGCATGTCTTGCTTGAAGCGAAGGTCGTAGAGAGTCTCCCAGAATCTGTCGCCGCGGAGAATCTCGCCAAACAGCATGGACTTTGCCTTTTTGGTGGGGTCACGGCACACGAATGGAAGATCATGGTATCTGAACGGTAGTTGTGTGTGGTCACTCTCAATCTTATTGAACAATAGCTCGACGCTATCGCCTTGTTTATATCGTTTCGGAGCAAAGAGGTCAAACGCCGACGCCACCGCAAGAATATAAAACCACCACACTTGCATCAACATGGTGTTAATTAGAGAGCACTCACGTCAACAAAAAAACTGAGTTGTGTCTTCGCGGGTTCCGCACGAATGTCAAAACAAATGCGCCCTTTCTCATGCGGCTACCGGACGGTTATTTTTTAGTGCGCCGAAGTTTATGCCAGATCCTTGAGCATTTCCATGGCCTCCCGGATCAAGTAATTGCCCTTCGGATCGAGATTGAGCGCAATGGTGAATTCGCGGATCGCCAGAAACTTGTCGTTTTTGATGTTGTAGAGTTGGCCCAAGAGGAAATGGACCGAGGCTTCGTTGGGTGCAAGTTCTTTGACTAGCTCAAATTGCTTGAGGGCCTGCGGGAACTGTTGCATCGAGAACAAAAGCTGGGCTTTTTTGAAGATTGGCAACGCCGACAACGGCTGGAGCTTGTTGGCCAACTCGTACTGGCGGAGAGCGAGCGTTTTCTTGCCCAACTTTTCGAGCACCATCCCCACGCAGCAGATCAAGATGATGTTGATTGGGTTGATGGAGACGGCCTTGCGGAAATGGTAGTCGGCCTTGTTGTACTCACCCAAGTTGATGTAGATCATGCCAATACCGTAGTAGGCGTTGTAATGGCGTTGGTCCAACATGAGGCTGGCCCGGAAACAGTCGAGCGCACGCTGGTAGTTGTCGGTGCCAAAATACTCGTGGCCCTTGAGTGTGTAGGCATAGGTGAAGCGCTCGTCGAGGGCAATTGCCTTGTTAAAGCATCTGATGGCCTCGTCGGGCTCTCTTGTGAGCGAAAACAAGTTTCCCATCACACACCAGGTGATAGCCAGGTTCTCATCGATGTCGTGGAGTTCGTGGGCCAAGAACGTGAGCTCGTCCTTCTTGTGCAAGTGCCACAAGAGCGTAGAGTAGTACTCCATGTCCTCGAGCCTTGTGCGGTCCAACTCTCTCAACCGCAGGTAGTGGAGTTTCGACTGCTTGTAGTTGACGATCTCGTAGTGCAACCTGCCGAGCTTCGAGAGCACCCACGGCGTGTCCTTATCGGCCTCCGGAAGACTGTCCAACGTTCGGATCGCCTTGTAGCAGTCGTACCGACAGAGACTCTTGTACAGCTTGGCAAACACCATGTATAGACGTCGCAAGTAGGTGTCGGCAGTCTCCACGTCTTTGGTCACCACAAGACGCTCGTTTATCGTTGGCACGAACCCAGACAGATTCCCCCGCTTGAGGCTGCGGCCCGAGTCGTGGATATCGGCCCGTTTCTTCATGTACGATAACGACCGAGGAACAGACACGGACGACTTGGCATCTCCAAACTTGGTGGGTTTGGGGAACTCCTCATGAGGTCGGCGCAATGGCGCATCTGGAACTAGCGGCGCAGACAATCTCGGGGTGGACACAAGGTCAACAGTTCCTAGACTCTGGCGAGGTGTAGTTGAAAACGGATTGGGAACTCCGCTCTGCTGATCAGCATCGTCTCCAATTTTGGACAGACTGGCAATTGTCACCCCAAGTCCCGTTGTTGCTCCCGAATTGCCCCCCAAGTTCCCACCTGGAACCTTTGGCGGATTGAATAGCTTCCCCACACTCATTTCAACCCCCAACAGCGCCAATTCCTCGAACGCTTCAAAGTCAAACACATTGTACTTGATTGCCTGCTGGAAGTTGAGTGCGCTGGCTGCGTTCTCGCCGTTGGCCTTGTACAATTTGCCCAAAATATGGTAGATCGCTGACGAATCTGGCACCACCAGTCTATTGGATTCGTATGCGTGCTTTTGGTATGGCGACGCGAAAATCGTCGAGGGCAGAAGTGCTGGCTCTGGACTTCGGCCCTGGAAACTCGTGTCGGGGCCGATCTCCGACGTTTCGTTATACAAATACGATAAACTCACCAACCGAAAGATTCCCTCATTGTACCTCTGCAAATGGTAGCAAGCCTGGGCAAAAAGGTAGGCACACCCTAAATGGGACTCCATGTTCCTGGCACCTTCACCTGTTTGGATGTAAACCGCCTTGTATCTGCCCTGACGGAATAGAGTTAGAGCATACAAGTAAACCGAGTCAGCATCGTCTGACGTGAGCGAAAGGAGCCGCTCACAAGCGAATTCTGCGTTTTTGAAGTTGAAGTTATCGAGCGAGTGGATCACCACCGATCGCAAATGCTGCGCTATGAATGGCGTCTCTGGATCCATTGATGTATGTTTTGGAATTGGCAAAATTGAGAGTTTTGGACGGATTTGGCAGGCTGAAATTAGGAAATTAGGAAACCGGACCTGGTGAAGACGACAGCGAGCTTATTTTTCTGTGTAGTGGACGTCAACTGTGCGCGTTACCGCTCTGTGGTTATGTTCAATGTTTGTTAGTGGAGTTATAACTGGTGATGTTTTCGTGCATACAATCTGGGGTCGAGCCGACCCAAGCAAAGAAAAGGTACTATTACATTATTAAAAACGCTCCATCCCAACCATTAATATCTGGAGTTCTCATTAATCAGGCTCTCAATTTTTTTGTTTTTTGTTTTCGAATTTTGACGTTATTCGTTCTTCCAATACTTTCGACTTTACCTCTTGGACTTGATCACAAATGATCCATCACTAGTGTAGGCCATCAACTTATCCTTCTTCTTGGGTCCACTAAGCACTCTTCCGTTGCTGTTGGAGAAAATTGGTTTGGACGACGAGCTGGTAGCCGGCGATTCCTGGGAAGGGTGTTCCTCAATCACTGGCGAACGCTGCGACTCGACGCCATCATTATCGAAATAGTCCTTCTTCTGACTCAAGTAGGGCGTACTGCTGGTGGAATTACCGCCAGCGTTTCCCAGCTTGGGTGAGAGAAGACCGGAGGCAAGGAGGTATGGCGAAGCAAAGCCTCCGGAGTTGTTGGAAATTTGTGGAGTAGATGGAGTCCGGTAGTTCTTATTCTGAGTGTCAACCGTAAGTTTTGGATGTGTGGTGTTCCCAGTGTGCGAGGAAAGGGTTGTTTCGTCGATGGATCCAACAATTGGAGATGCCTCTTCCGATGTGGCACTGTTGTTGAAGAAAGTCAGGCCATTGACAGAGTCATCAAAGTATTCACCATCTCTGAGGTAACCCTTGGCACGCAACTCCTCATCCTTAAACTTGGTCTCCTCTCTGGCCTTTGCCAACAATTCTTGGGCCTTTGCCAAGGTGACGGTAGGCGTGTTGCAACTGCTGACAACTGGAACTGTGTCATCAATATCAATTGTAGCGGTCATCAACGCCTTGAGCCAACCACGCATTTCCTCTTGAGTCTCAACAGCAAAGTAGTGGGTTTTTGGCTGAGTGAATGTCAAACCCTTCTTAAATCCGGGGGCTGGGGGCACAAGCTTGAAGCAGTAGCGACCAAATCCAGTCAGTGCGGCGTAGAGCGCAATGTACTTATCATTAGATCCACTCAGTTCACCCTCCGTACTTATTGGAATCACCTTGTGGGCAGTGATGTCAATCAAGCCCCTCTCACGCTTATCACGCAAAGAAGTGAAATATGACAATCTTGTCCCATGAAGTGTGAAGTAACGAGATCTCCAACCCAAAGTGCTTCCCGATTTCTTAGACATCCATCCACTATAGTTGGAGCTTTTGATAGCATCGTCAGGGTTGATATCACGAATTCCCTCTTGGAACGCTGAGGTCTTCAGCTTTTTCAGGACAGTCAAGTTACGGAAGTTTTGTGTCGAAACTGATCGTAACGTCTTCAATCTACCCTGAGGCTTCTTCTTCTCGCCAAACTCCTCAGATGCGTGTTGCTTTTTGGGTGAAAGACCGACCTCGTCCAAGTGCACGCTGTCTTCCGTGTAATTAGTTGGTTCAGAATCACCAAACAACTTTGACAACCGTTTTCCAGGAGAGGCAGTTGTCACACGACCTGGAGTGGTTGGCTCTTTATAAAGGTTTTGGCTCTGAAGCTTTTCCTTGGTGGCCAAAGGCTCATCATTGGTTCCCGACAAAAAGGAGAAGACCGATGAGTGTCTTCTGTGGCTGTTTGAAACCCCAGATGATACACGACGGTGGTGGGTCATCACAGATCCGTCATAGACGGAAGAGGCTGGACGCAGCAAGCCGCCATTGCCATTTGTGTTTCCAGTCAGACTCAACGCAGCAGAAGAGGCGTTGGTCCTCGTCATGTACAAGCCATGAGGGGCATGGTTATTGTTCTGAGGAGTCATTGGACTGCCACCAAATCTGAAGTTTTTGTTCATGGGGCTAGCAGCAGGTGGTTCTGGAGCCTTTCTTGGGGACATAAACGAGCCAGTCTGTTCAGTGGCTGGTGTGCCAGGAGTCTGGAACAGAGGAATGTTGTCCATCGATTGTGATCTTGTTCTCAGATGGGTGTACAAGCCACGAGAGGAAGTAGAGGCATTTCTGGCCACGGACGAGCTCTTTTGCGTGGACTTGCCCAAGTCGACCGAGGGAAGTAACGCCTGCTTCTCCGTGGAGTTTTGCGCCTTATCATCGTCGGAGTTGTTGAATGGCGGAGAAGATCTCAGAGTGTGCTTGGCACCATACTCTTGGCCAGAAGATTGCTTCCTCTGCTTCTCAAGAGCGGCGGCATCTTCGTGGCTGCTGGAGGCCTTCTTTGGCGCCTTGGCCCGATCGCCTGCAGCCTTCAACTTCTCAATCTCCTTGAACACTTCGAACCGGGTTCCGAACGAGTCGATTTCCAACTCTTTCAAGTGGGCCATCTCGAGCTCAAATAAGATTTCTCCCGTGATTTTGTGGCGGGCAAACTTGCCGGCGATATCCATATCAAACCCTAGCACGATAGCGAAGTACAGAGACACCTGTTTGGGGGTCCATTCGCTGGCTTTCAACGGATTAAGGTCCTGGGTCAACGACTGGGCAGACGGGTTGCGCAGATGGCCCTTCAGCGGGTCCAAGCTCGACACCTGGAGCTCCTGGAGCGCCTTGTCGATCTCGTTCATGGTGTGGTGGACGTCGGAGGGGGTCTTATCGGAGTGCTTGCCGTTTTCGGCGATCGCAGGCTCTGGAGTAGCGGCTGCGGCGACCACGTTGTTGCTCTTACCGGCGCTTGGGAGTCTTCGAGACCGCAGACGCAACAAGGTGGGCTCCAGGCGCTTCTGGTCCATAATCTGCGTGAACGATTTCGGGAAGAGCCCCACTTTCCCCGAGGCGACGTTGCGGCCCATATACCAGCCGTCGTTGTACTCGGAGTCGTCGGCGAGCACCTCGATCTTGTCGCCGACCAGGAGGTTGAGCTCGTCGCCCAAGCGGGCGTTGAATTGCTTGATGCACACGTATAAGGCTCCTGACATGTTTGGAGCACCAGTGCAGGTGGAAAGTTGGTTTTTGTGGTAAGCAGGCGGCGGTTTCAGCAGCCACAAGCAGTATTAGCTGGACAAACCTCCGGTAGGGGTGGTTTGTGGATGGAAAGGAACGGTAAGTGTCAGACTAGGGCGTGAAGAGGTTTCACGCGGAAATGTCGAAATGGCGCCGACGGAGCAAGGTCAGGACAAAAAAGGGAATTCAGAACGTGGCGATGCACGAAACCTAGCGACTCACCTGGAAAAAAAAGAGGCAGATGTCCAACTACCAGAAAAGATAACCTGGTATGGGTAAACAACAGAGAAAAAACATACACTCTGGCCAGACCGCCTGCACACAGTCACAGCATACAACTGGGTTCCTGAAGAGAGATATTGTGTTTTTTGAGCGGGGAAACAGGCGGGCAAGGGCGTCAGACCTACCAACGTTGCTGGCTCAGATTCGGGCGTTCATTGTTTTGCGTCAGTCTAAAAAATTTCAACAATGCCGCTGTTTTAGCCTGGCTGGTCTATGGGCTGGAAATGGCCTGGTGGGGCACACCCGGACCTCCCGCGCTGACAAAAAACGGTGGAGGGTCTGCGGTCATGTGACTTCGAGTGGTGGAGCCATGGATGGAGCCAGTGTTTGGGGGAAGAATTGGGCAGATAAAAATTAGCCAGAGGTTGGAGGCTTGAGCGCGTCAGGTTTGTTTGTTTTGACTAAAATTTGTGCTTTTTTTTGGCTTTTTTTGGCTCGAGTTTGGGACATTCACCCACACTTCACACCTCACTACGTGACAGCAAGCAACTGGAAAGAAGCAAACCGGCAGTGAACATGTAGCTGGACTTTTTCGGGATCGGACTTGCCGTGCCAACGCCGAGCGACGGCGTTTGGTGCCCAAACTAGCGCTTCCTAAGCCCGGACTCAAATCTCTACTGGCTGCGAATTCTTCGTGATGTTCATTCAAACGGCAGAGCCCAGCTCCGCCAACAATACTTAATATAACAGGTGTTCGCCTCCGAGAACTTAAAGTCGGTACATAAAGTGCGGGCTCTTGTCGCCCAACTCGAGCATCTGCTGGTCGCTGTACGAGTCATAAACTCCAGCAGCCAAGTCTCTCTGCTTCTTCTTGTTCAGGTACTTGTAGCCGAAAATCGTCACCAACATGAACAACATGCCCATGCAGATGAAGCCAAGCTCCAACGAGTGGCCCAAGAGAAACCGTGGCGAGTCTTGGGTCCGGTAGAAGTTGGATGCGAACGCACCAGAGAAATTGCCAATACCGATCTGGAACGCCATTCCAATGGCCCGCTTGTACGATCCAGACAAGTTGTTGGAGAACCAGATAACCACCAATGGGAACGCAGGGTAGATGCCGAGCGCAATGATGTAGATGGCCGCATAAAGTGCACCAGGTCGCTCTTTGGGACTGATGGTGATGCACATGAGGTAGCCCACCGCCATGCATGTGTAGTTGAAGAGCAAGAACGGCGACCTCAACCCGACTCGGTCACTGAGAATGGCCTGGATGATACTACACACCGCTGCAACAATGTAGATGGGTGCACTCATGAGCTGGGCCCGAGTGGATGCATAGCCCAAGCTCCGGATGATGGTTGGAGTGAACAACGACACTCCGTAGAGAGGAACACAAACACCGTAGTAGATCATGAGCTGACACCACGACTGCCAGTCCTTGAACACGGCCCACACGTACTTTCTGTTGTTGGTATTGTCTTCACCCAAGTTAGGTGGAGCGTCGGTTTTGACACCATGGCCCGTCAATTTCGCTCCGTCGGCGTTGGAGGAGAACCGCACCTTGTGGCTGACAAACTCCCGTTCTCTTGGCGTCAAGAACGTGCTTTGCTCTGGGTACAACGGGAAGAAGAAGAACGCAACCACGGAAAACACGAACGTGAGCAAGCCTTCCAAGATGAAAATCCACCGCCAGCCCTCGTAGCCACCCACGCCGTCCATTTGCGAGATGGCTGCAGCCAACAATCCACTGAAGGCTCCAGCCATGGAGGCTGCACTGAAGAAAATGGCCTCCCGGACCAAAACCTCGTTTTTCTTGTAGTACATCGACAACATGTAAGAGATTCCGGGGAAAAGCGCCGCCTCGAAGATTCCGAGGAGGGCTCTGGTGGCCAAAAGCTGGTGGTAGTTCTTGACTGTACCCATGAGGGTCATCACCACGGACCAGAGCACCATCGTCAATGGAATAAACACTTTGGGCTTCACGTGCCGCAAGATAGCGTTGCAGGGGATCTCCATGGAGGCATAAAACACAAAGAAAATCGTCAAGCAGATGTTGTACTGGTGGCCGTGCAAGTTCAAGTCTTCAGCCAAACCTTCGATTTTGGCATTTCCAATGTTGCCTCGATCCAAAAACGACAAAAGATACAACACCGTGAACAACGGCACAAGGTGGAAGTCGATCTTACGCAACAACTTCTTCTCGTCAATGTCGGAGAAATCGGGTTGGGACGCTTGTTCCAGCGACGCCTGCTCGATGAGCTCCACCTCTGGTTTTTCCTTGAAATCGAGGTTTGCCATTTTGTCACTATGGCTTTGAATCACGGTGAATGCGATGATCTAGAGCAAATTCTACTATTTATATTGCTGGTGCCGAAGGGCCCTGCCCCACATTTGGGGTATATGGACCCAGCCGTGCAGGCCAGATAAGACAAGACAACACAATAGGGAATTTTCTACCGAGTTTTGGTGGTCTCCACCTGGCTGCCCCCGAGAACAATAGCAAAATTTTCTACCGAATTTTCGATTCGACAATTCATGAACAACAAAGTTGCCTTGGGTTCCCTACGTTTTGGCGTGGTTTGCTCTCCCACCAGAGACCCAAACTGGTGGTTGTGGGTGCGAAATGCGACCTGGATTGCTCGGATAAAAAAGGCGGGGAGAAGTCCGAACTGGAGCACCGGTGCCGAGTTGGGGAACCCGACGTGACTCAGGGTGTCACCCCCACCTCCGCAATGGTCCCTCTGGTCGCAAATAGCTAATTGTGAGCTGGATTCCGCGGAACTGGCGGTTTTCTCCGCTATCTCCATAATGTGGGGTGGGGGTGCGGTGCGGAGCCCCGACCTTCTGTCACTGAATGAACGTGGGGGACCACGAGTGCAGGCCCCAGCCGTTTACTTTCACGAGCAAATGGCGAAAGTTGGGCAGCGGGGCAGGCCAAGTCCGAAAACAATAACATAAGAGGAGACACGCTGGAACGGCTGGCGAAAGTTGGCGAGAATTGGCGAAATTCGCTGGGAAATGGGCCACAACTGGTGGGCCAAACTGTCCGGCTGTTGATAGCCGGAACCTCGTTCTCGCGGACCAAGGAGGGGACGGTGGGGCCTCGAGTGTGGGCTGGGTTTTGGTTGGACTTGGCGAAAATGGCGTGTCGGGGTCGGGCAGGAGTTTCGGGCCGACAATTCCACTGCGAGAGGCCAACTAACCACAGCTACAGTGCACTTTTGGTGGCAGAACAATAGGCAGAAACATGGCTGTGAAGTTCTTGTGATTTACATCGTGAATGCATTCGAGCTCTGGGATTTCTTTTTTTCTGCTTGATGAGAATTCCTCAGACTGAGGCTTATCAGTGTTGTCGCGAATCAGATCTCGGTGGAGACTTCTCAGCCATGGTCCGATTTCGGGTGGGAAATACCGGCCTGGCGGTGATATTTTCCGAGATTGCAGATTTCGTCGCCGTGGCTGATCGTCTGACAGGTACCAGCCTGTTTGGGCTTGGGCCATGCCTGGGTGGTCTCCCTCTGTTGTGGTGACCTTAAGAAACACCTTCGCCAATTGACAAGCCCACACTTTGGGTGAATAGGTGTTGGAGTTGGCGGTCGTTGATGTTACTGTTGGTGTTTAGGATGCTTTGAGATGCTCAAACAGTACACTGGGTTTCAATTTCGGAGCTGCTCGGGCCTGCCTCGAGACTGATTCTGGCTTGTTCAATGGACTGACTTGTAGGACATCTGTCCTTCATGATTCTTGTATGGGAATCTACTTGGGATTTTCCATACTCCACCGGCTCTCCAAGCGAAAGACTTCCAGGCTAAAATGTCAAAATACAATATATCTCATTGCCAACTTCAGCATCATATGACCAGCTCACTCCCAAAATCGTCCGTCTTTTGCCTTGGTGCACCTCTCTGGACCTGCAACAAGCGAGATGTCAAATCGAGGTTTCCCCGAATTGACCATAGCCTAATTGACTCTTCTTACACAATGCAATGATTCCTCCTAATATTACCGTCAAGTTCCAAATTAAATCCACCAAACCCCCACTGTGGCCCTACATCTCGGTTACCTCGCCTCAACCTTAATTACAGATTCCTGAGTCTATAGAAAAAAAAATATTTCCAGTAATCACTAAATACCGAAGTGAAAATCCGTGCCTGAACTCTAATTTCTCCAAGTCTCACTCCATTTTTGATTTTTATGTCTTGTTATTTGGTCTGCAACACTTCTCAATGCTCTCCACCTATTCTCAGGACAATTCTATTTTTGGCACACCGTGACACCTTTCTCGCCAAAACGAAGAAGCCGTTTTCAACAAGAACTTAACATATCAGCCTCCTCAACTTGTTAAATAAACAATTTCTTGTTCAAGAAAACCATCAAACTCTTGCCCTTAAATCCGTTCCACCTTCAGCCAATTTGCACCCCTGACACATGAGACACCACTATATAAGGCGCACATCCCTACCATTTCACACATTCCACATTCCACATTTTATTTCTTCTTGCTTTTCTTGCATGGATCCATACATTCCCCGTTTTATTGCCGTATTCTTCTCTCGTTTTCTCACTCCTTACTGCTCTACCCTTCGTTCCCGGTTTCTCTTTCGGGTTCGTTTCCTTCACACGCCCAACCACTATCTTTGCAATCTGCACTCCACAATCATTATCACTAAAGATCCCTAGTGTTCCGTGGTTATACTCCAGTTTGCGATGCCACCACCATCATCGCCCAACCGCACACCCCTACTGCCTGCGCCAGCTATTCTGCCTCGATCGGGCCGTCCCGCCTCCATGTCCCGGGACTTTCTCAACCGCATGAACGAACTCCTGGCAAATCTATTGAGCCAGTACTCCTCAGCCGCCACCAACGAGCCCCTGGTGTGGCGCGTACCAGCAGTGGAAACCCCTCGAATGACGACGTTGCCGACCCAGATCCGCAACCTTGCATCGCCCATACGCTTCATGACCATCCCCGATTTGGATTTGGATATGGACTTGGAAACTGATTCCACTCACATTCTCGCCAGAACCCATCTGTCGGGCTCGTCTTTTGCAGATTCGGAAGACGAGACAGACCAGTCAATCAGCCTGGCTCTCTCCTCCGATCTGGATGGCGAGTTTGAACATTCGGGTAATGACTCCCACTCTGACAGCTCCGAGGCCAACATGGATGAACAAGACCTCGAGGACGATGACGACGCCGATCAGTCGGATCTGACCCAATCTGGAATTTTGGACCGTATCCAACTGGCCCAACGGCTCCTCCTATCATCTGCAAGACACAACTTAACAAACAGAAACACTCTCATTAATAGCGACTACCCCCGCGGATCTGAAGGTTACACCCCAGCAGGAGGTGTCCCACTCAGACGGCAAAACGCAATTCGCTTGAAGAATCGGCCCACCGCCAGTCCAAACTTCGATGAATTGGCGAAGGAGTATCATGCAGAGTTTGAAAGCACAATCAACGCCATAAAGAGACTTGACTCGTTTGTTGGCAAGTCTCCGCTATTCTCACAGCATCCGCATTCAAGCAGCAAACAAAGTCTATGGAAATGGAGTAGCCAGAGACGGCTGGTTCGGAAAGCTAGCCTCGAGGGCAGCATGGACAGGTTTTTGCACCATCGTCGGAAAGGAACTCTCTGGACAGATAATCTCGAACAGCATCAGACGCCAGACAAAATGGATATCCAAAAGCTGCCGGGATCAAAACGGAAAAGATCTGGGATTCACGGTAGTAGCCCAAAGAGACGTAAATTGGCAGGAAGACTGTCTAGGCCCCAATTTAGCCTGTTGCTTCTTTCTTCTGAGGGTGAAAGTATCAATTCTGATCTTTTATCTCGCACAGATAAGTACAAAATCTTGGACGGACTACCTTGTTCGTACTTGCGAAATGGTTCCACATTTGCATTAGACCTCTTGGTTCGTGGCAGAGATAGCATCGACTTGACATTTTCCAATGTCGATCAGGACGAGAAAACGCTTCACGGATACTTCAGCGTGAAAGCGAGCGGTGATCGTTCAGGCCACATTCATCTTATCATGGGTTTTCTCTCATTCTTGTACGGAGGAATTCGCTCGAGATACACCATCAATTGTACCAACAAGGTGATTCAAACTAAGGCTGCATTGGTGGAACGTGCCTTTATGTCAGCAATCGTTGAATGTGGGCTCTCAAACCCAAAGGTGATCGGCTGTTTGACAAGCGCTGTTCTGATCCCCTTCGTCGGGGAGATCGTTGATTTCAATAAGACTGACTTGAGATTTTTGCAGGGCTCCAGGGTGGGTACCTCCAAAACGAATTTCAGTCGGTCCATGCATGTTTCTCGTATCCGCAACGAACAAATTAAGTTGCAGTTAGGAGAATGGCTCCGCATTCGGCCATTCCATAATTTCTCAGAGGCATTCTTCTTGAATTATCTCTTCTTTGTGGAGAAATATTTACGGGACTTCGACAACGTTCCAAAAGTTGAGAGAGAGATTGGAATAGAGTTTGCACAGCACATGAAAGAACTGATACATGATATCACGCGTGATTTCAAGTTCATGAGTGATGCAAAGATACCAATGGTGGAAGAGAGATGCAATCAAGCCAAAAATGATATTCGGGAGAGAAGAAGACACGAGCCTCGTTCAAACTTGCAAAAATCGTCATTCCTCCAAGAATGGGAATCTAAAATGTGCGAGATGCTTTGCGACTACATTACTTGTGAAGACTCTTGCTTGTTGAACGTGCAGTTGAACTATGTGCTATTTACAGTGAAAGTGGATGTCTCGGCCGCTCTTGACCAAACTTTCCACAAATTCCTTAGTCTTGTCACCAAAGAGTCAGAGCGCAAAACGCTTCAAAGAAAGTATGATATGGTCGGACACGAACAGCTTCTGCCTGAGGCTCGAGAGAGCATCTTTGTTTGTTCGTTGAATCGTAAAACTGGTCATTTGGAGATGCAGAACACTCGACTGAACTTGGACTACAAGTACGCCGGCTCGTGCGATTCCAGAGGTTCTCTCCAACGCGAAACATTTGCCTCGTCGATGGCCGGCGTAATCGATAGTGACGACGAGTTTGCCGAGTCGATGGGTCGTTACTCTCTGTTCTCCAGCCACTGGAAGTACTTGGAGGACCCATATCTCATGGACAATCCAACCGTCACTTCCGGAGTATGGAAGCGTGGATCTGCTCGGTCCTCTTCATGCAGCGGCGGCAATGGAAGAGTCGATTTCGTCTAGTCGCTCACCATAGACCCCAACCCTTCTTGCCTTCTCTCCTGTCCTTCTTCTTTTTAGCGAAAAAGTCTTTGGAACATTCTCTGTATGCATCAAAGAACTCCTGGCACACCGACTTATCCTTCTGGTTTCGCAAAACACAGTTGATGGATGCTTGTCTACTCTCCTCACATGGGTCATAGTAACGAGATGGTTCCTTGTTCGCCCACTTGTACTTGTGACGATGATTCTCGGGGTTATCCGGGTAGAACTTGAATTCCTCCACGGCTCCCGGGGTGAAGTTGACCTTTTCTTTGTCGGTGACGGCCTTTTCAGAGTTATTGTTGTCGGACATTGGAGAACACTAGGGTGATTGATCGTGGGTGGCCGGCCTGTAACTCGACTGTTCCTTTTGGTGCAGTTGCACGTGACTACCCAACCTCGGCTGCAACATTTCGCACCCAATAGTTGGCTGAATCTACTCGGATCAATTCTTTGCCAAACATTGCTGCATTACACACAGATCAATTGTTCTACGACTGAGATCTAGGTCTACACGAAGTGGATCGTTAATTGTTCGTTTCTTAAATGATTTTCGAATGATGTGAGGATCTGGACGTTTACCATCTTCCACCCTGGTTTCCACCTGGACCACCTGGACCACCTGGACCGCCTGGACCGCCTGGACCGCCTGGACCGCCAAATCCACCTTGACCACCAAATCCACCTTGGCCCTGGCCACCTGGGCCGCCGTAACCACCCTGGTTTCCGCCTGGACCGCCTGGACCGCCGAAGCCTTGACCACCCTGGTTTCCACCTGGGCCACCGAAGCCTTGACCACCCTGGTTTCCGCCTGGACCACCGAAGCCACCCTGGTTTCCGCCTGGACCGCGACCACCCTCGTTACGGCCACCCTGCTGGCCACCGTAACCACCCTGGTTACCGTGCTTGTTGTTGTCGTGACGCTCCTCGAACTTGTCCTCGATCTTGTTGGCAGCGACAGCTCCAACCAAACCACCGGCAATCTTACCCAAGGTGGAGTGGTTTCCCGAAACCTTTCCTCCACCGTAAGCACCAGCAGCACCACCGATCACGGTGGAGAGCAAACCTCTCTCGCCGTTCTCACCGCCTTGTTGACCGTCGTAGTTTTGTTGACGTTCGTCGGTTCTTTCACCTTGAGGACCGGAGGAGTAGAAATCGTTAGCAGACATGATAATTGATGTTTGTATGAAGATTTCAGTCGAAGGAGTCGATCAGCTTTTATAGTGGGGTTTGAGTGGGTGACGTATGTATACAGTGCTGGGGGAGATTTGTGCACATTACCGCAATCATGCCACCGAAGCCCGACTACATGTCGTACATCCCGGTTACCTGCCAGAAGAACTGTCTCCTTGTGGAGGAAGCTGAAATTCTGGACGAAAAAGAAATTCCCTGTGGCTGTGAACGCCACGGGGTTGGCCCGGTAACAAGGCCCCAATTGATGCAATTGGAAGTGAATTCAAACTGAACATGGTCAATTGGTCACGAAACTGGCGGAGTTACTGCGGCCACTTCGTATAGAACTGAGGTGCTATTGTTGGCACTCCAGTATTTTCCGAAATTGTTGTCCGATCGCATCGAATAACTCCAGATCATGTGGATGTGCGTATTTTCACCTGTCTTGTATGGGTATGGTTGACGCTACTTTCTCGATTGGGCCACCAATCCGTTACAATGGTGTCGGATATTTATTGCCAGTAGGCTTAGCTGGTTGGCCCCGACATCCGGATACAGGCTGCAGACGAAAACACGGTTATGTCCATGCCAGAGATCGTCGTCACAGCCAAGAATGAACCACGGAACGATCTGATCCAGACTCCACAATTTGAGTTTTATCTTTGTCGATTTTGGAGACCACGGCCCACGTCTTCCGTACCCCAGTTTTCGGTAACAGACCAAGCGTCGCAATAGGTTGCTCTTCGATGCACAACCGGAGCATGCGCCCATCATCGTTCTACTCTACATTCCCTCATCCGAGGCAGAGTTTCCGTCCTGTCTAACTTCAGTTGTTCCGGGCTTGCGGACACCTGTTCACAACCGCAGTTCACGTGGAATAGAATGACAACCCCGGTCATGGTTTGCGTTTTGGTAGCCACACCTTGAACCGTTGGAGGAGTCCTGCAGATGAGAGAAGACACCACTGTTGTACTGATGTACGGGTGCTGATCTAACTCATCTCCATCCATCTCCAAGAATGGCAGTCACCAATCCAGTTCAGTACCTAGATGACAGCCTGGAATTGTGTCAGCGATGCAAGGTGCATTCTGCGGTCTTGATCTCGCGGAAAGAGAAGTTTTGTGGCGAGTGTTTTGTGTTTTTTATGAGAGGAAAGCAGCGGAAGCAAATGCTCGATGAGAGATACAAGGTCAAATACGGAAAAGTACTCGAGAGACTCGGCGAGCAGCGGGTGCTTCTACCTGTTTCCTTCGGCATTTCTTCGTTGACTCTACTTGATATGATCGCTTCATTGTTGCAGGAGCAGAACCTCGCTCATAAGGGCAAGCAGGGTTTCCAACTCGTGGTTCTATACTTGAAGGAGAACAGCGAGGATGCGGATAAAATCACCAAGAGCTTCGAAGATCTCGCCCAGAAATACCAGCCGGTGGACATCAAGTTTATGATCATTAACATCGATAATTACAATGTGGGTGAACGATTGAAGACATCTGTGAGCAACGAGTTCCACGTCTTGGGACAAAAATTGAACACCCTGGACCCAGCCCAGCACATGACCGTATCTCAGCTACTAGATATGTCTCCTAGCAGATCACTGCGGGCTGACTTACAGGCTCTTGTCTATGAAGACATCATCTTCCGCACCGCCATCACCGAGGAGTGCCAGACAATACTCTTTGGGCATAGCATGACCAGATTGGCTACTGAGGTTATATCTTTGACAGTCAAGGGACGTGGTCAGGAAATTCACCGAGCAATTGCTGATGGACCTCGTACGTTCGACAAACACACGATACATGTGATCTACCCATTGCGAGACATTTTGTATGCGGAAGTCCATGCTGTGCTAAAGCTCAGTGGGGATTTGTCCTCTTACGTACAAGCTCCAGCGGAGCAGCAGACGAAACTCGTGAAGAACATGACTGTTCAGGCCCTCACGTCGCAATACTTTGCAAATCTTGACGCAACAGGATACGCATCTACAGCATCAACGGTGGTGAAGACGGCAGAAAAGCTCGGAGGTCCTAAAGAGCCTAAGGTTGGCCAGTGTCAGGTGTGTGGAGGTGACATCCACCAGGATCCGCAGCTTTGGCTCCGGAACATCACTGTGGCCACCGCTGCACCCCTCGAAACGGACGATCAGAGAGAGTACGCTCAAAAATACTATTCGCAGCTGCATACCGAGGAAGTGCCTGGTCAGCACTTGTCTGTTTGCTACGGATGTACCACCACGTTGTCTGGAGCAGGTAGTGGGTTTGTGTGGCCGGTGAAATCAGCCGAAGTTACCAAGCAGGAGATCATCGATGAGTACGTCTTGACCGATGACGAGTAGCACCATTAATATAGCATTTGGAAGGACCCATTGGCTCCATGTAATTCTAGTGGAAGTGTCCTGCAGCTAACATATACACTGATAGTGGATTTAGGCGTCAGTATTCAACTTCAACCAGGAACTACAAAGAAAAGCAGAATAGCTTCAAGTTCAAAACGTCAACAATGCACTCATCGGCATTATCAATAGATGCGTACGGCCTTTGGCGACAACAAAGTCACTCTACACCTCGAGTTCATGAAGAATCCACAAATCACCAAAACCATCATAATCACCAAAACCACCAATTCGGGCACAACCACGGGAGTGGAATCGGAAACAGCAGCATGAATGTCCGGATTATCAACCAAAACTCTCCGCACAATCTTCCGGCCGAAGCCAGTCACTACGCAGCCCCACTTTCGGCATATCTAGCGGATGAATGTGGATCATCCAGCTTCTACACGCACTACAACACGGCAAAACAGTTGGCGCATGTGACCGGGAGTCAGGATGTTCCGCTATTGAGTCCGGCGTTGCTGAAACGGTTGCACACCCTTCGGAAAATCCGGGCCACGGGATACACCACCATTGCTCCGACCGGCATCGGAAAAACAATGGCACAGATCGATGCTGACGCCCAGATAGAGGAGGATGACTTGGCGCTGTGTGTTCAGGAAAATCTGGGCCACGGGCCGGGCCATTCGGAGATTCATGCGGATAATTCTGTCGGAGAAACTCACAATCAAGATCCCGCTGAATCCGACCCGCTGTTGGGGATGGAACGGGACTTGGATGCCCAGATTGTAGATGCAGACACCAGTGGTGCGTTCAGCGATGATTTGGACGACCAGAATGATGCAGGAGGTCATGGAGGCTTTATGGCTGCAGATGTTGAGTACCAGGAAGATCACAGCATAGGGCGAGACACTGCGACACTGGATCGGTCGGGCGGAATCGCCAATAGCTCTATTTTGGGCCACTTGACTGGGTCGGCATCCTCGGCATTGACGGGCAATGTGTTGGGCTGTGACGACTCAGACATGGATATGGCAATTGAGGAGTAGGAGGGTTTATTGAGGAGTAGATGGGGTTCTTGAGAAGAAAATGGGAGTGAAATAGATGTTGAGGAAGGGGAACTACGACCTATGGTTTGAAATGCGGAGAACCTGTCAATCGATCTCAGTTCTCCTATTGTATCGTGTTTTCTGGTGCAAGCTTCCCATTTAGGTAGCGAGGGTCAATTCTGGAGATTGCGGCCTGCTCTTAGTCCCTTAAGGGTAGGGTGGAATTTGAGGAATAGTGCTCAGCTAGGTGATCTTCAAGTGAAGACAGGTCTTTGCTTGGAGTTGTACCAGGTTTCTGTTCATTTGCACTTAGCATCAACAAAAATGTCTATATTCCATGTCTAAGACAACACCATTTGCACTACACGAGTATCGCAATTGCGTCCCTAATATTCTAATTCTCCTATATGCTGACGGTGGGCATCTCGTCCACCTTGGCTGCCTGCAAGTGCAAGGCTGGCACCATCCATTTCCCACACGAACAACGCGAGCCTTTCCAGCTGTATCCACCCACCTTGGCCTCACATTTTGGACAGGCAAACTTTCCCTCAATTTCCTGCTTTTCCAACTCCGTGTTCATCCACCCAAGTGGCTCATCAACGAAGTAGTGAGAGCACACCGATGCAGCCTCGGCCACCGACACAATACGCCTAGAGTTTGGAGCATTCTTGATGAACTTCGATTGACGAGATTCAGCACCAGGAACCTCGTGTGTCGCAATCTCTGTCTCTGATGCCAACACATGTCTGCACCGTTTACACCTAAGGTTGTAGGAGCTTGGTCCTTGTGGGGTTTTGGTGGTTTTCTTGTTTGAAAACACATCAAGTTTGGGTATCAGCGCACCTGAAGGATCTTGTTTCAAGCTGTTGGCGACGAGGAACTTTCTATACTCGGAGCTGGACTCGTCGAGCTCGCACTTCATCTGCTCGAACAATTTGAGCTGTTCAACAAATCCGTCGTTGGGCTGAGCGTCGGCCACTTTTCGGGTCACCGCATGCAATGCTTGAGCGTATGTGAGGTGGTATTTGGCCATTAAATATGCCACAATCACCGCAACAGACCGAGACTTGCCTTGGGCACAGTGCACCAAAATGGCTCCCCGGTGTTTTTTGTCGTCTGCTCCGACCCCTCCGGGGAAAAGAGCCAGATCAATGAATTCTATAGCAGCAGGTAAGCTTTCGAGGAGATTGGACGTTTCTTCGTCGGTGATGTCAATCTGGGAATGGGTATAGTTGTCGGTGATGTAGGTCGGAAGTGGACCCGGAAGAACCGAAAGCACATGCGTGATGCCGTACTCAGACTTTAGATCGACATTTGCGTTGATAGGCTCGATTGACAGGAGGTGGATTCCTCCTAAAATGCGTTCTGCCATTGCAAGCCACGGATTATCTTGCCGGGATGTGATGCAGCGATGACCCGGAGAGCCTCCGGAGGAACACCCGTACACCACGACATTGAAAAAGTTGGAATCGGAACCGGATTAACTTTTGCGGAGGGTGGGTGTATAGGTAGGAGGCGCGATCGCGCATGGGCCTACATTGGATTTTTCCATTAAGTAATATATTATGCGGAACTATTTACCACTTACCCTTCTTGAAGTTGGCGAGGTTCTCGCGTGCAACAGCAAATGCAGAACGGTTGAAAATGTCGTCAATCTCCTCCAAGGTCTTGTCCTTGGTCTCAGGCATGAAGAGAACCTGGTAGATAAAACCAAGGAAGGCAATTCCTCCGTAGAAACCCAAGGTTAATCCGGTGTAGGTGAAAGCACTCTTCATCTTGGCGAAGTTGTAAGTGACGGTGAACGACCACAAGTAAAGGAAGGTCGAACAGATGGTCATACCCAAAGATCTGGTCTTCAAGTCGAAAGATTCCGATGGAACCACCCACGTCAACGTGGAGTAAGAACCAAAGAACAAGAAATAGATGATGATACCAGACAAGTAAACACCTTCTGCGGCAGCCTTTTGGGTGTGAACGTTGAAACGGTATCCCACACCAACGAGAACCAAACCAACAAAGAATCCCACAATGTTGTAACCCCAAACTCTTCTTCCGAAACGGTCCATCCAAATAATGGCTGGAATGGTACCAATAAGCAAAGAACCACCTCCCACAAGCGACATGAACACAGAGTTCTTCTCGTCGAAACCAATGGCAGCCATCAAGTCGGACATGTAGTACATGACGGCGTTGACACCAGTCAATTGACCCAAAGTGATCATAATAACAGCGTAAGTAAGAGCTCTTCTGTTTCTGGCAATGGTGAACAAGTCGGCCCAGTTCTGGAGTCTGGACTCCTGTTGTCTTCTCTCGTGCTCCTGGAAGGCAGCCTGTCTCATCTCCAAGAACTCGAGCTTACTCTTGTCGTCGTTGATGTCTCTCAATCTCTTCCAAACCAGGTAAGCCATGCCGTATCTGCCCTTGTGGACCAACCATCTTGGCGACTCTGGCAAGAAGAACAAACCAATGAACAACAAGGTCGAGAACACCAAAGAGGAACCCACCATGAATCTCCATCCACCCTTCACAGAGTAGAAAATGGCAGCCACGGCGAATCCCAACACCTCTCCCAAGGCGATGTTAAACTGGTACATGGAAACAATGCTTCCTCTGACGTTGGCAGGAACGGACTCGGAAATGTAGATACCCACACATCCACCTTCAATACCCACACCAACACCAAGAAGGAATCTACCAGCGTACATCATGTGGTGAAAGTGAGAGCCAGCACACAAACCACCACCGATGGTATACCAAATGCAAGAAATAATCAAAGAAGTTCTTCTTCCGAAAAACTCGTTCAATGGAGTCATAATGATGGAACCAGCCATGGCTCCAAGAGGCATAAGCGATGAAACCAACGACATCTGGTCGGTGGTCAAGGCCAAGTCCTTCTTCATACCGATCTGGGCACCGGAAATAATCGACTGGTCCAAACCAGACAACAAACCGGCAGCAGCAGCAAACACACCCAAAAGATACACCATGTGGGTTTTGTTGTTGAAGTTCACTTTGTACTCCATGCCTAAGAGTCTGTCGACAAAAGATGGCTTGTGGTTGACCTCGGCAGCCAAAATTTCCAATTCCTCGAACTCTTTGTCGAAGTCGAAGTTACGTCCGACCTCGTCGGTGTCGATTTTGCGGTGGGTGTCGTCAATTCTGACATCTTTGGATTCCGTGGACGAAATATCCTTTGCTTCCTGTTCAAAGATACTCATGTTTCCAATGATGATTTTGAATCAGAACATCTGGGAAATTGGTCTGACTTTATATACGTTGAAATATTTGGGGGACGGAGAATTCCTTTACCCCGGCTACGCATCGTGTGGTCTTCCTCCAGGACGTGGAGGATCATCCGGAAATTCTTGATGCAGCTCGTGCATGTAGATTACGCGGCCAGCCAGGTCCGCCAATCACACCACATTCCGCCACTGCCTCAAACGCCGACTTGCAGCAAACCCCACCCAAGTTCTGCAGAGAACTGAGAGTTTTTCCTGGTTGCTGCTCAATGGCGTCGCCCAATACGTCGTGACACATTTGCAGGTGAGGAGACTTTTCTCCATCTATCTGAAACTCAATTTTGGCACCACAAACAATGGCATTTTGGGTTAAGTACCTGGCACCACCCTCTCCAACAATGGACGTCACCTGTTCCGGAAAAACTTGTTTGTTCCGGGCACATACACTGTTTGCGGCTGACTATGCAGAAGCAGAAGAGTCCACAAACGCAGTTACGTGGGAAAAAATAATCCGGCTCCCCCACACAAACCCCACTCTCCACTTTCTTTTCTCCTCCAAATTCCATGCACTGCTACCCCTTCTTTTATGCCCAACACGATTTATCAAGAAGATCCTCTCTTAATTCTCCTAGAAACTAATCCTGATATCGAAGCCGTTCCGAAAAGTTCTTGACGTTACGTCAAACTCGATGTCTTGGCTTGACGTGGACAACCGGAACCAAACACCGGATGATTTTCTGGATTGGTCTTGGCCCACCCGCGATCTTCCGCCGCCCAAGCCAACAAAAACTTCTCACCCCACGGGGCGATCATGCAGTGGGGCCACCACTAATGCAGGCACTTGTATTTCTCCGGTTTTTGGCAAGAACTTCCGGTCGTACTCATGCGCCAAGTGCGTCTTGAGCTGGCGAATTCCACTGCCAAACTCCTTGCCGCAGTAGACACAAGTCAAGGGTTTGTCCTTAAGCAAAGACTTGAGCGCAGTAGGATCTCTGTTCATCCGGGACGGACTATTAGCACGGAGTTTCGAAATGGGCCGTCTTGCCGATAATGGTTCCGTCAAGTCCCAGTCGGAGGAGTCCGAATCGGACGACTGCTCGAGATAATCCGACGCGGCTGGCCTCGATGCAACCGGATCAAGCGCGTCAAAATCGACGAAAAACTCCGTAGTGAACGAATTATAATGCTTTTTTGACTTCATCCGGTCCAGGTGAAAATCCTGACTAATTACATGGATGTGTAAATTGGCTAGTGAAGGCAACGAGTGAACTCCAGCCCGGATAAACGTTGCCCGAAACTCACTTCGGGAACTTTTATCGTCCCTGACTATCCCCAGAGTCACAAGTGACTCCACCATCAATGACTTAGCCTTTTCCACATATTGAGACATTTGGGCGTACACGTCTGGTCTGGTGGTGAATGCTTCGAGCGGATGCACTTTGGTGATGGTTTTCAGGCGCGGAATAACCAAGTAATGGCGCATGGCCTTGGGAAATGCATCCCGGATAATTACAACCTCGTCATCGAAGTAGAGTACCGCCGGATGAGACGGATCATTGATGTAAGTCTGTAGAGCGTTGACAAAACTCATGACGATGAGAAACTACGGACTGCACGGTCTGGGTTGGGTGTTGGTAGTGGATACTGAAATAGGTGAAATTGGGAAGTGGGGACCAATTTTTGTGAGGCGTTTTATTGTGAAGAGTTCAGTTTCAGAATTTTGGGAGAAAGAGAAAGCACTCGATTAGTTCGAAGTGTTGTCATGTTAAATTTTGGGAGTGCAATTGATGTCCCTTCATTTGACTAGGTTTTGATCTTGAGAAGCAAAAGGTCAAACACACGGGAGAAATGTATATTGTTATAAATCTTAAGAGAGCAGGCTTCATGTATAATCACAGAACGTTCCAGTGAAATTCTGTAGGTTGGAGTCTTTCGTAAAAAAATCTAACAAAGAGACATGATTTCCTTACGTATACATTTGGCATCTGCTACACCAACTGTGTGGAATTAATACGATGTTTTCCACCATGCCGGCAAGACGCAGCTGAAACACCTTTCATGTTAATTGAACTAGCTAAATTCCTAGAATTATCTCATTCAGGTGACCTATACCAGGAACCGTTTGGATATAGTGCCGTTTTGACATGCAAAGTCCAACCATTAGGTCTTAGTGATACACTATCACTCTAATACACTGTGTCTGAAGTGTAAGATAGTCCACTGCTATAGAGCAAGCACCAACAATTCTGAGGCGTCAGTATGCTGAATTCAAATGCTCGAAGATGAATTCGAAGCGCAACAAACCTTGCGTTACAAAGCCATTTTTGTTTAAATTCAGAATTGAGCCTCGATAGCCGGCGAATTCTCCACTTGTCAATTAGCACCTGGTTTCGACTTCTACGTATGAAACATCATTCCACATGAAACTACTGAATTTATTATTTCACATTGCCCAAGGTTTACGCATCCAACTAAAATTCATTGAACAATGGCTTTAAATTTTTGACGCAGACAAACACAATAGGATTTCGCTCGGTTAGGTAGAAAAACGCCAGTCTCCACACTTAGTTTCAATCAAAGCGATAATAGACAGTAAAGCCACATGTTTGGTCCAACGCTCAGAATCTTGTTCATCGTCAATTTCCAGTACTCTAACCGGGACACCCACTCGTTAGCTACAACCGAAGTATATCTTTTGAATCTTGAATTAAAATAGTACAAATTCACCAATTACGGAAAATCCCATATACGGATGTCTCCTTTTGCGGCCGGCTAGCGTTGAAGGCACCAGAATAGCCGGATCCTGCGCCCTATGCGCCAACGTCAACAGTCTATAACCGGAATAGTCAGGGTATAAACAGCACCAATCTAAAAACACCACTTAACAAAGGGTGTTCCAAACTCTGTAGTAAAATGGCTTGGATGCAATGTAAGCTCTCTCTTCGGCAAGCTCTTGCTTCAAGAGATCCAAGTCCAACTCTCTTCTACCAGTGTCAATATCGATGTCCTTGGCTCTGATGAAAAGAACCCAGTTCTTCTTCCAAATCTTGTGGCCAATGTAGCAGGCAATGATGATTGGGAAAGACAAGTAAGCAGAGAAGAAGTTCTCGGCACTAGAGCCACCTCCAAGAGGCCACACAGCAATCCAGAATTGAGCAATAAGAACCAAGATGTTCATAAGAACACCGAAGTAGGAGCCAAAGATACCAGCCTGCGAAGTAAAGACAAGCTCAGAGGTGTCTCTGCCCTTAGAACGGAGAGCAGCTCTGAATCTGATGTGGCACATACAGATGGAGCCCCAAGTGAACAATGACGACAAACCAGAAAGGGCCAACATCCAGTTGAAAGCCTCACCCTCCTTACCAGAGGCAGAGACAAAACAGATCAAACCGAAAAGGGCCTGCAAGATAATACCAAACAATGGTCTACCCTTCTTGTCAATGTAGTTGAAAATCTTTGGAGCTTGACCGGCAGCAGCCAAGGCAGCCAAAGTTCTAGAGGAACCGAAAACAGAGGAGTTACCGACGGACAAAACGGCAATCATAATGACAACGTTCATGACAGATGGCAATCCACCGATACCGGCGTTCTTAATGGCAATGACGAATGGAGAGTAACGAGCAGTACCGTCACCCTTAGCCAAGTCTGGGTTGTTGTAAGGCACCAACATACCAACCAAGATCAAGGAGACAATGTAGAACAAGGTGATTCTCCAGAAAACCTGCTTGATGGCCTTTGGCATGGACTTTCTTGGGTTAGCAGACTCAGCAGCAGCCAAACCAACCAATTCGGTACCGGCGAAGGCGAAAGCAGCAGTGACAAACACCGAGCAAAGACCCTTGAAGCCGTTGTTGAAAGAACCTGGGTTGTGCCAGTATCTAGCACCGATGTAGCCACCCTTTGGACCACCACCGCAAACCAAGACAATACCCAAAATGATGAAACCAATAACGGCAGTAACCTTGATGAGGGAGAACACAAACTCGGCCTCACCGTAACCCTTGACACCGAAGAAGTTAATGACAATGATCAAAACGTAGAAAATGGCACAGTATGCAGCCGGATTCGTCTTGTCGTCCCAATATTGCACAGCGATGGCAGCAGCCACCAATTCCAAGGGCAACACAATCAACCACTGCATGGCGTAGTTCCAGGCCATGGCGAAACCCCACGATGGGTCGATGAATCTAGTGTTGTAAGTGACGAAAGCTCCAGACACTGGGAAAGTAATAGCCAACTCACCCAAAGCGTGGACAGTACAGAAAATCATGGCACCAATCAAGCCGTAGGCAATCAAAACCGAAGCTGGACCACCATTGTGCAACACCTTACCGGAACCAATGAACAAACCAGTACCAATGGCACCACCAATAGCAATCATCTGCAAGTGTCTTCCCTTCAACGATCTCGACAATGGCGAGTTGGCGGTGATGATGGCAGCCTTCTCCACCTCCGACAAGTTAGGATCGAGGCCCAACTCACCCTCGTCGAATCTACGGAATCCGTCCTTGAAGGACTCCCATTTGCCCATCTTGGGCTTGCTGTCTTGAGCATCGAAGGCATCGATGTAGACACCTCCGTTCTTCTCACCGGAAGAGGCTTCGGTTCTCGAAGTCACGTAGTTCAACTCTTTTTCTGGCATGGCGAACTGACTTTCAAAAATGGCCGGAATGTGAATTTCTCCACCATATATATACTTTTCTTCCCAAACTGGTGGTGGTGGTGGCAGCCATGCATGTGGCCATGCTGATAAGGCCTGCACGGGGCGTTATCATGGTGCGAACAAAAGTGCCGCATTCCGGCACACGTCCAGCAGAGGAACGGCATTCTGTCATTCCATGCTATCGCCCCGCAGCCTACTGCAACTACCTGAACTGTCAATGGGGCATGGTTTCGGATGAAACAACCGCACCTCCGGATGTCCTCCGCGTCGCCGCCACTGGTTACTATGGGAAAATCAGCCGTTCCGAACCTCCACCACCCCGGTTTCGGCGCTGCCACCTCGGCATCCACCTTCACCAGCCACAAATGGACCCGCAGCTATCACCATCTTATCAGCGTCAGCCGATCCGCCTGCAGAAAAAAGAAATGCCCGGATACAGAGGCCTCTATCCATTAGTATGGGGGCGCCCAGAAACTTCGCTATCGCGATATCTTGCAAACACAATTGCCATTTTGCCATTTTGCCATTTTGCCGTTTGGCCCGTTGCCCTTTTGCCCTTTTCGTCCAACTTGGCGACACCACGGCGCGGTGCGGGTATCGACTGGAACCGGAGGCCAGTTTGTGTGACTTGCACTTCAACAATGTCTTGGCCGTGGCTTTGTTTGGCAGGTTGTGGTTTAGGACCCCTTGGCGGGGATCCGGTCCGGTGACAGTTGGGGTTCAGTGGCATTTTGACATCAACAGATGGGGAACTGGGCGTGGGGCCGCGGGTTATGGGCGGTGCCTGGGCCGCGGCGATAGGTGTGGCGGCTCGAGGGCCCAGCGTGGGGAAGAAACATTAAATTAAAAAAAAAAAAAAATTATCGAAAGAAACCACCGCCATTGATGAAACTCGCCAGCGGGCTTTTGCATTCGGCGTAGGTGGTGGGGAATCGAAGTAATGGCTTCCGTATATTTTGACGTGCACCGCTTGAAGTGCGGTGCCTGGAACAAGAAGCGGGACCAAACCTCAAGAATGCCGCACGAGTTTGATCGAACAGGCGATCGTTTCTTCCCCTCGGACGTTGCCAGGTCGTAAAGTCGGATCATTAGGCTTCTCTGGGGAAACTTGGTTTTCGGTTGATTTTGTTGTGGTAGTGTGTTGATTTTGTTGTAGCTCTCTGTTGGTTTTCTACTGTTTTTCCGTTACTTTTCTGTTGATTGTCTGGTAATTTTCTGTCAATTCTGATCTTTTTGTTATTGTTGTGACAAGCACACCAACGAATGCACCTGCTTCTTGGGGCGGATCGTCGCTACAACGCCCGACATGGCCATTGGTGGATTGTGGGGCTAGTGACGAAATGTGCGCCGTGCCTACCCACTGACCGTGGTTCCCTCTGCCGTGCTCGGGTGTGCGGATGGAACCACCAACCTGAAGCTATTGTTCGGATCAATACCGTGGACTCTGAATCGGGCCACCCGTGTCTGTTCCGAACTCCGACGGCACCACGCTGAGTTCCTAAATTGCCGGCATTTCCATCTGACGGCCCATTTTCGGTTGCAGCTTGCACTTTAGTGGCCTCACAGAAATGGCTTCGCCCATAATGTTCCACCATCCCGGCTCGCTATCAGCGAGATCCAACCGTAAGATCCTCATGTTTAGACACATGGCTCCATGCCCCGATCTCCAGCCTTGATTGGCTGACGATCTCGCCTGGAGATAGCGTCGTAGGCTCGGCACCCAGATTGCCATATTCCCGCATATCACTATCTCGGGCTGGCGATCCCAGCGAAGGTCCTGCTCGTGGGCTACTAACGTCTAGTTATTACCGACCAGCACGGCTAATGACGGATGGCCAATTGCCGGGAACCATAGACGGCCGCTACAGTTAGCATGGGTGCGTTTGTGTGGCCTGTTTGGGAAATAGGGTTAAGAAATGCCACCGGAATCTGGTTTTCCTTATCTCTGAGCCTCCACCGTGGCATTTCAGCAACTTTGCATTGGCGCTGATATCGCATCTGTGGCGTTATTGACGGTAGACCCTCTTGGGTTATCTGCTGATGTTTCTACTCAATCTGTCGCTGAACACTGTGGAGCCTGTCTGTCTTTCATTTCCGATAGGCTATTCAATTTACTTTGAAATTCTCTTCAGCCGTCGACGACCACATCTTTATAATTAGAAATTAGCGTCCATTGTCTCTGTCTGCTAAATGAAATTTGGTTTTTAGTCCTCGACTTGCTGTTGGTGTCGATTCATTGTCAACTTGTCGTGAGTATTGAATTCCCTCAATGCAATTACGGCCATCGACTTACTGAAATTTCCATAATTTCAGTTTCACACATGCCGAGAATTGCTTTCCACAGCTCCTTTGACTTCCTCAGAAACTCTTATCGGTTCGTCGAAATGCCTGAATTCATCTCAGATGTCTCAGTTTGCCAGCTCAACCTACCTCCCCACATCTGTAGATGCATCCAGTTCTCCAGCTGAAAACTTGCATTCTTTTGCTGAATTACTCGCATCTTCAATCTTGACTTGCTCGCATCTTGACTTCTTTTGAAATCTCAATTCCTCAGTGCTTTCTGTCTTATTGCTCTAGCCACATCTTCGTCTCCAGTCTATAATTTTTATTTCGATTTTTGGCCATTCTCTAAACATTACGCCTTTCTCTTCTTGACCTGTGGCTTCGTCACCTCGGCAACTCCAGTGGCTTGGCCCTTCACTTCAACAGGTTGTTCCGAGTTCTCCAACTCGTCGTTCGTCTTGAGCTTCGACTGCTGGAGCTCATACACAAACCACATCACCAGCGCATACAACAACAGCGCAATCACAAAGAGATTGATGAAATGCACCGACCGGGTGTAGTAGATCAACGCCAAAAGCGAAAAGAGAAGAAGAATAAACGAGGCATGGGTGGCCTTCATGAGTGCAGGGGTGGTTCCCGGAGTGAAAATCGACTCCCAAAGCTCGACAATAAACGCCATGACGTCAGTTCGTTTGGTGGGTGGTTTTGTTGGTGCAGAATTCCGTGGGCAAAAATCCGACTAGTCGAGAATCCGAGTACTGAGCACCAAAATCAAGACTGTAATATCGCGGGCGAACTCCACCACCTTACATTTTTCTGTCTGCTCACGTGCCTCATCACGTGCCTCATAGTGAGTGGGCCGCTCCCCCAAAGTCGTGTCCCTGTGCCAACATCACCATCAACAATTTGCTAGTCGCCAGCAACTTAATACGTCATGGTTCCGCTAGAAGATCTGTTTATCTCCGATGAGGAGGTCGAGTACTGGTACGTAACGCCGAATTCCCCCGTTTCCCGATGCTTTTACTAACTTTCAGCCCATTATGTGTGGAGGAAATGGATATCTCCGACAAAAACTTCAAGCCGTGTCCTTGTGGATACCAGATCTGTCAGTTTTGCTACAACAACATCAGACAGAACCCGGAGCTTAACGGGCGGTGCCCCGGGTGTCGTCGTCTCTACGATGACGAGAGCGTGGAGTACAAGACATTGACCCACGAAGAGTACAAGTTACAGCAGTTCAAGAAGGAGAGAAGAGAGCGTGACAAGAAGCAAAAGGAGAAGGAGCGCAAGGAGCTGGAGATTGCCAGCAAAAAGCACTTGGCGGGTCTTCGCGTCGTGCAGAAGAACTTGGTCTACGTGACCGGGTTGAGTCCTCCATGTCCTCCGGAAGACTTGCACTCTGTGCTCAGATCCGATCGCTACTTCGGCCAGTATGGCAAGATTTCGAAGATTGTGGTCAATCGCAAGACCCCGGTGGGGAGCGCACCTCCGCAGATCCAGCATACCAACCAGGGTATTGTGGTTTATGTGACATTTGCTAAGAAGGAAGATGCACTCAAGTGCATCAACGAGCTTGACGGATCGCTTTGTGACGGGCGCGTACTTCGTGCAGCCCACGGAACCACAAAGTACTGCCTGTCGTATTTGCGGGGCCACCAGTGTCCCAACCCTAACTGCATGTTTTTGCATGAGCCTGGCGAGGAGGCCGATTCCTACACTCGTAAGGACTTATCCACTCAGCAGGGTATTAAAATGGGCATGAGCGGTATGCACAGCGGCAGCGGTACCAACTTGCAACAATCTCACTTCGGCGAGCCCGATGGGTCCGACGACGAGCGCACCACGGTGTCTGTTTCTGGAAACGGCTCAACACCGGTGTCTTCGCATGCTGTACCCGTGCTTCCGGCCACTGCTCATTGGGCCAAGAACTTGCTCCCAGACTCGGCCAGTTCGTCTCCTGCAGTGGCCAATGTGTCCATGGCCAACTCGGCTGCATTCCCAACGTTGGGCGAGATATTCAAGGACCAGAAGCTGCAGAAGAAAGACTCCAAGAAGTCCAAGGCTAAGAGCAATAAGGACGGCGTGGTTTTGCCTGATGACATTGATATTGACGACAAGCTGGCTCTCCAGATCGCCGATGATGCTTGCGAGCGCTTGAAGCAGTTGTCGCAGTCCAAGGACGAGTTGAAGGTGTACTTTGACGACTTGACCGATGCATCACAGCAAATTCCGCTTTTCCATTTCGACCGCAGCATCGAGGCCTGGCCTGCTTCTTTGGATGACGAGAAGGTGCTCGCTAGACAGGTTATCGAGCGCTTCTTGTTGCGTCCCATCAAAAAATATCATTTGGCATACCTGAACCACCCCATCAGCCAGCAGCAACAGTACTTGACCCAACAGGCCCAGTTGCAGCTGCAGCAGGTTCAGGCTCCGGTCGCACAAGCTCCTCCTTCGCAGGCACTGCTCATGGCCAACAGATTGCAGCAAATGCATTTGGACCAGGATGCTGCTCAGCAACAACAACAGCAACAACATCAACAGCAGCAACAGCAGCAGATGCTTTTGATGCAGCTTCAGCAGGCACACCAGAAGAATAATGGTGTGCAAGGTAACCAAGGCCAGGCTCCACCACAATTCGCTCAGCTCAACGCATTGAGAATGAACGAAAGAGGAGGTGCTGCCACTCCTCCACCACCGGGATTGTTTGGTAAGAACCAGGATGTCGGAGGTCCTCAGCCAGGAAACCTCCAGACGCAGTCTTCGAGCTCGCAGTTGTTGACCCAATTGATGAGTGGAAAGTAGTTTATAGAGTTCTAGGAGTTGAATATTTGTACGACCAATACATGGCTACGGCACGAATGCTGACGACGATTGTATTAAGTTTCGCCATAATTAAGATTTGCCCAAGTTACTGGTGATGACCGCCACCATCAGTGGACTAAACACATCCTGTTCCATCATATGCATTAGTTTGTTTTCCACCAACGCCTCCAGCACCTTGATTTTGAATGCACGAAGAAGTCTCAACCGTGTCATCTTCTTCAAATTGGCCCGGGCCACTTTCAAGGTGAGATCTGGAGTATCAGTGGGGATTTTGGCGAAGAATTCCACCGTCACGTAGACACACTTGCACTTGTCAAAGTCCCAGAATTCCGTCAACGTACCCGGAGGGAATTTTGGCTTGTAGTACCAATCTGGTTTGGCCAGCTTCTCAATGGTATCGAGCAAGGCATCAAATTGGTTGATAGTGCGAGGTGTACTTGCTGGTGACGATTGGATCTGGGAAGTTTGGCCTGGCGTTGTTTGGCTGACTTTTGTGACTTGACTGGGTTGCACTTTGTTGCTCAACGGAGTGACCTGCCACTGCTGCGAAGCCAGTTGAGGTTTACCTGATGGAGTTTGATTCACCTTTGTCTGGCTTCCCAGTGTCTGGCTCACCGGTGGTTGAGTTGCTTGGAACACCTGAGGCTGAGGACTCTGACTTTGAGTAATTGGAATGATTGGGTTCTGGATGGCCTGAGACATTCTTATCCGTTCCACAGCATTGACAATGTCCTTCCACTTCAGCCGCTCTTCCACTTCCCTCACATCGATGTCCTTCTTGCTTTCAAGGTAAATGTAGTGCTTGATTGAGAGGATCCGGTTTGGAGTTCCCGGTGGGATCTTCAGATGAGCTGTGACGAGGAGAGCCAACATTTGAGGCGTCCAGATCTCTTCTTCAGAATCCACAGCAATTGACGCTTGCTGCTTGGAAAACTCGAGACGAGGTGGAACTTGGCTGTCTGGAACATGTTTCCCGGCCGCCAAACGCGAACCCTGGCCCCTGAAGTCGCTGATTTTTCTCCATTCGTCAGCAAGGTCACTATAGTTCGAAGGAGGCTCACCGCTGGTTCCGTAGACGGCTCTGTGGAGCATGAAGAGCAGGTATCTGCCTCTGACTTCCCAGTCATCGAGTGTGAGGCCAGTCTTTCGAGCAAATTGCAAGCGGATTTCCGCCCAAGGCACTGTCACGTACTGGCGATTATGGTGGAATTGCGACGCTACCAGATGGAACGCCTGGATGTAATACTGGTACTTGTCCTTGGTTCTGGGGTCCATTCCATAGTGCAGCATGAGTGTGCGACAAGCTTCGGGGGAGATCAAGACACCGAAGTCCCGGTGCAAGGCCAATTGAATGGCATTAATTGGAACTAGTGGGTTCTGTGCTGCAGCTCGGAAAATGCTCAAATCGTGTTCTCTAGTCCAAGTTGTGAAGCGAGAAAAGGACTCGTCAAGTGATGTGCGCTTTCCGACGGGACTCTGCGAGTCGGAAGCCCTCTTTGTAGACTCTGCAACTTGCTGTGAAGCGTTGCTGGCTGTGGCATTCGACAAAGTACTAGGTGGAGTCGTAGTTGGAGCAGCACCTTGAGATGGAGGATGACTTGGTTGAGTTGCAGCACGGTTTTGTTGCGTTTCAGGCCGAGCTGCGGGTTGGGCTGGTTGGGTGGCCGATTGGATAGCTTGTTGAGGTACCTTTGTTGTTTCCTTCGACGGTGTAGCACTCACATTTCTCTCTGGAGTCCAGTCAGACACCTCGATATCTGCCATGAATTGCTTCACAGCATCCATGTCCGTTGACAGCGACACGATCAGGAACGCAACTTTGCCTCCTTCCTTAGCATTCTCTTTGAGCTGGCGTCGGAGCATCTGAAGCTCGGGGAACTCTCCGAAGAGATCCACCAAAACAATCTTCTCTTCGATTCTGGCGTTGAGTGAGGCAAGATCATCAAGGAGATTCCGGTAATCCAGGTCCCAGCGCGACTTGGAGAGGTCGTAGTAGGATTTCAATGCATGGTACGAGTAGCACAATTGGTCATACTCGAATAAGTCCGCTAGGTTCTGGCGTAGATCTGCACTGACTTCCGATTGTTGAATCGTACGGTATTGCTTGTAAAGATCGTTGCGGATGGAGAGATAGCTCCGGATTTTCTTGTGGATTCCGGTACTCATGTGCTGCGGCAACTATCTCTTATGTGTTTGCAAATTGATGTAGGTGTTGGTGATGGTGTTGGTGGGCCCTGCAATCAACACGATGGGAGACCACGTCCAATGGGGCAGGCGGTGTGCGCAAGGGGATATGACCAGGATACGGTCTGATATGGGAGTTTGATGGAATAACTGAGCGGCACCAAACGCCGATTAAATCGCAAGGATCCTTAAATTGCACAATGTCACAATTTTGCCAGGAAATGTGGCTTACTTGGAGATGATTGACTTGGCTGGTGGAGTTGGCGCTCGGGTTTTTTTTTTCTTTGGGGCGCGAGTGCGAGTTCGCACGAAATTGGTGCCGTACTGCAGAGAACGTGGGGCCACGAGATAAACAGGACCACCAATTTGCCGGAGCCACCTAGTCGGTAAAAATGGAAAGCTGGGGGATTCTGGTCAAGAAAATGAGGTGCTCAAATTCAAAAATACTGATTATGGAGCGAATCTCGAATTTGCGGGCTCAAAGCTGAAAATGCACTGCAAACTCCCTGTTTTCTTCCTTTCTTCTTCGGGTATGGGTGCGACAGTATCCAGGCGAAAAGGGCGCGGTGCTGGGGCAACCAGAATCTGGATTGTGGTGTACGGGTTCCTAGAATTTGTTAGCGCCATCAGGCAGTTCTGAAACGTTAACTATGGCGAATCTCCTCAGAATCAATTTACAGTGGTGGTCGAACTTTAGACATGAAGGTCGCCCCGGAATAGTCGCGAACTTTTCCGGGGCCGATCTGTGTTATAACTATGTACAATTTAATGGGTCACCTCTTCACATTTCCCGCAAAGTTCATCTTCTGCTTCCGAGATGTACTTCCAGCATCTAGGACACTTGCACGAGGTAGATGAGATAATTGTGCCAGCCACTGAACCACCGGGAATCTCAACACTGAATGTTGATCCAGACTGGGGTGCCTCGCCCAAGGTGACTCTCGAAACCAAAAAGTAGTCGTCCAAGTAGGCCAGGTGTGATTCAAGAAGCTTCTGCACCGAGGGAGAATCGGTTTGCAAGAAGATTTCTGCCTCCAATTTGTTTTTGAAGTGGCCCTCAGATCTGAGGTGCTCAAGCGATTTGTAGAGACCATCTCTGATTTTCCAAATAGTCTCGAACTCTTGTTCGATGGAGGAGTTGGCCACATCCTGAGGAACAGCAAAAAATTCCCAATCCTTTTTGAATGGAGAATCATGCTCCGAGACCAACTCGGGCCTATAAAGATCCCATGCCTCCTGGGTGAGCAAAGGCTGAATTGGTGCCAACAAGCCCATGTATGTGCGAAGCAATTGGTCGAGAACGGTCTGAATACCTCTTCTTCTGGACGAGTCCACGCCGTACGTGTAGAGACAGTCTTTGGAGATGTCAAAGTAGAGCGCACTCAAGTCGCTGCTCATGTGAGTGTTCAACTCCCTCACCACCTTGGCGAAGTTGTGGCTCTGGTAAGCCTCAATGGCGTTGGCCTGCAAAGTGTACAATCTGGAGAGAACCCATTTGTCGAGCGGACTCAATTCCTCATATGGAACTGCTGACTCGAAATCCAGAAGATTTCCCAACAAGTACTTGAAGGTCACTCTGAGTTTCTTGACATTTTCCAAAACTCGGGTCAAAACTTCAGGGCTGACACTCACGTCCAGTGTGTAGTTGGACGATGCAACCCACAACCGAAGTCCATCAGTGCCCAAGGCAGGAACCGCAGGTTTACCTCCGCCCTCGATGACTTGCAACGGAACAATGACGTTACCTTTAGACTTGGACATCTTGTCCATCTTCTTGTCCAAAGTGAAACCGTGGGTGATGATTTTCTTGTATGGAGCCACCGCCTTGAACCCAGTGTGGTCCCCCGATGCAATAATCTTGTTGAGCAACGACGATTGGAACCAGCCTCGGTGTTGGTCACTGCCTTCCAAGTAAACGTCTGCAAGTGGAGTGTCTGAAGCCATGAGAGAGGGCAAATCGTCGCCGAGTGTTGACCATGATGTGCCCGAGTCAAACCACACGTCCATGGTGTCTTTGCCCTTGTAGTAGTCTGCACCATTAACAGTGCTGGGGAGCCACCGGGAGATGTCGTCTTCTTGTTCAAACCACTGGTCGGTGCCCAACTCGCCAAGCTTCTCCACCACATGTCTGATGGTTTCGGCGTCATCAAGTGGCTGCTCGGTTTTCTTGTGGTATACGATGGGCAACGGCACACCCCAAGTTCTCTGTCTGGAGATACACCACTCGTTTCTGTTGTTGACAAACAGGGTCAATCTGTTGCGGCCAGCTTCGGGCACAAACTCCACGTTCTGTAACAGCTGAGTAGCAGCCTCCTTGATCTTCTCCACATTGACAAACCACTGAGGAGTGGCTCGCTGGATGACGGGGGTCTTGGACCGCCAGTCGTAGGGGTATGAGTGGGAGTAACTCTTGTTGACGTGGAAGAGCATTTGGTGAGAATCCAAAATCTCCAAGCACCGGAAAATGCTGGCCTTGCCGTTGGCGTATTTCCCTGCTAGTTCCTGGAAACCTGCCGGGATGTTCTCTTCTATGTACAAACCTTTCCCGTCCACTGCAGAGGCCACTGTCAACTTGTGTTTCTGGCCAATGAGGAAGTCCTCCATTCCGTGAGCTGGAGCATTGTGCACGAGTCCCGTACCTGCGGACGCCGTGACATGATCACCGTGCAAAACCGGGTAGCGGGCTCCGTCCTGGAAACTTGGGTTTTCGTAGTGCAAACCTTGCAACTGGGACCCCGAGATGAAGATATCAGTTGCAAGGTAATCTGTATGGAGTTTTTGGATATCGTTAGCCAACTCAGACCCCACGATGATTTTCTCGCCGGTCTCAGCGTTCTCCAATACAGTGTACTCCAACTCGGAGTTCACACAGATGGCCTTATTGGCTGGAATTGTCCATGGAGTCGATGTCCAGATGAGAAGACTGACGTTTCCGCCCAATTTCTTTACAAGTTCTGAGCTGGCGAGTGGAAACTTAACGTAGATGGCCACAGACTTGTGTTTGGCGTTGTACTCCAATTCAGCCTCAGCCAACGCAGTCTGGGTCTCGCAGCCCCACCAAACCGGCTTTAATTGTCTGGACAAAAGGCCGTTTTCGAACAATTTGAGAAAGATACGGAGCTGTGCCGTCTCGTACTCGTGGCTCATGGTCACGTATGGCTTAGAGAAGTCCGCCATGATTCCAAAGTCAAGAAACTGCTCTTTCTGTTTCTCAATCATTCCCGATGCTAGCTCTCGGCACAACCGACGGGTCTCCACGGGACTCAACTGGCCGGCACCTTGAATCGCCTTGATTTCAATGGGGAGGCCGTGACAATCCCAACCAGGGCGGTAATTGACTTTCAGCCCGCCATGTAGAAGTTCAAATCTGTTGATGATATCCTTCAAGATCTTGTTGAGCGAGTGACCCAAGTGCAAGTCGCCGTTGGCATATGGTGGTCCGTCATGGAGAACAAACTCCTTCTTGAAATTTGGCCGATCTGCCTGCCAAAAGTAGAGGTTTTTCCCTGATTTTTCAATCAAGTCTCTTCTCTCATTGTCTTTGGGGATTTTGGGCGAAAACGCCGTTTTTGGAAGACGCAAAGTTTTCAGGTACAGCACCTTGGCCTTTTCGCCATAACGCCGGCTAGAATTTGAGAGGAGCCGTATTTGTCGCCGAAGCATGCCTAGTTGGTTTCAAATGGAGTAGTCACAAAATTGTATGGTGACTATTGGTGCACGGGTGTATTAGTTGATCCGGATGGAGTCACTGGCTGGATATGGGGAAAGTCTTTTAAATGAAAAAAATGAAATTGGAATTAGCAAAGAACGAGGTTTTAATGAATTTGAGATGGTGATTAGGATTCTCTGACGATTTCTGCTGTTTGTTGCAGAAAATCTAGTCAAGAGTGCAAGATGCGGCTGCAGCTAGACGTAATGGTTATAATCACAATACAAAATGATCTTGACTTTTGTCTATTTTTTTTATTGTTATTTTGGAGATATGACGTTAAGGTGTGCCCATTGGATTTTTAAACGGATAGAAGATGCAATCTTACGACTCTCTGAGAGAAGTAAACACTGGATGTTGAGGGTTGTAGAGAAGAAGACAACACCCACAATGCACGAGGTGAACATTATTTCTGCTTTTCACTCGTATGGACAAAGGTACTCAATGAGGGGGGAGATATTTAAATTAGTCAATTGTAATGGTGTAAAACTATCAACCAAGTTGTCTGATAAATCAGGCCAAAAGAATTCTCAATGGAGCACAAGAAACTGCCCTCCATGGAATTGAGCTGGAAAACCGTTATACAAGGAACAAACACATAAAAACCTTGATATCCAAAGTCATGATTTGTGCTCGTGCTCTCTCGCTTGCCCAAATTATTTGAAGTTTTTGACTCGGCGTAGGTATACCCACGATCATCTTCAGGTGCAACCAGTAAGAGAACCGCAAGAGCGCCATTCGACCCTGGGTCGAACTCTAGAAGACTATATACAATTTTTGTGCCTCTTCTAAGTTCAGCACAATCATAAATTACTGGTGTCAGCGAGTCCCTTTCAGAGTGCCTTTCAGAGTCTCTTTCATACCCTCTATATCGGTAGTACTCTCAATGGTGCCGAATCGACAACTTTCAGTAGTGACAGATGCGAAGTTCATCAGAATTAATCCTCAATTTTGAATTCAATTTGCATTTACAAACATCGTTCTGATTAGATAGGACCCAATTGGCTTAACCTGGCCTACCAAAGTAACTCGCTCAAAGAAATCACCCCGGCAACCTGAAAACAGAAAATCGCTCAAAGCCAAAGCCTGCAGACTTCTGGATAAGACCCCACAACTGTGGTTGCAGTGGCTCTTGGCCTTTGTTGGTTGGGTTCTACAGTCTCAATGTACAAGGTTCATCTTTTCGTTAGTTACATAAAAACACACGGGACAGCAGTGAGGTACCGACAAATAAATAAATGAACTGGAGTCAACCAGTCTGTAAATAAATATACGTCTCACATAGCTTATTTCTTACCGATGGACTTGACCAACTCAATGTACTTCTCGGTGGAGAAAGACTTTGGTCTCTCGATAGACATACCGAGACCACGGTCAAGAATCAACTGTGGCAAGACACCAAAGGCTCTGGCAACACCGAACAAAACAGTGTAGAAGGATTGCTCGGTCAAACCGTAGTATTGCAACAAGACACCAGAGTGGGAGTCCACATTTGGCCATGGGTTCTTGGTCTTACCGTGCTTGGTCAACACACCTGGGGCAACCTCGTAGATGTTGGACACCAAGGTGAACAAGTCGTAGTCTGGCATGTGCTTCAAGGCGAACTCTCTCTGAGCAGTGTAACGAGGGTCGGTCTTTCTCAAGACGGCGTGACCGTAACCTGGAACAACTCTACCAGAGTTAAGGGTGTCCCACAAGTACTTCTCGATGGCGTCCTTGGAGTGGTCACCGTTCAAGTCCTCCTTCAACTTGAACAACCATTCCAAAACCTCCTGGTTGGCTCTACCGTGCAAAGGACCAGCCAAACCGTTCAAACCAGCGGCAAGAGACAAGAATGGGGAGGACAATGCAGAACCAACCAAGTGGGTGGTGTGGGCGGAGACGTTACCACCCTCGTGGTCGGAGTGGATGGTCAAGTACAATCTCATCAACTCAACGAACTCCTTGTTGTCGCCAAATCCGAGCAAAGTGGACAAGTTGGCGGAGTAGTCCAAGTCCTGGGAAACAGCGCCGGCCAACTTACCGTCGTGGAAGACGTTTCTGTAGATTCTGGCAGCGATGTTTGGCAACTTGGCCAACAACTCAATGGAGTCCTCGTAGGTGTACTTCCAGTACTCGGACTTTGGAACACCCTTGGCGTAGGCCTTGGCGAACTGGGACTCGGACTCCAAAGCGTTGACGGCAATGGAGAACTGGGCCATTGGGTGCAAGTGGGATGGGGAGTGGTCAATCAACTCCTCAACGTGCTTTGGCAAAGCGGATCTGGCAGCCAACTCCTCGGACAAAACCTTGGTCTGGGCGTCGGTTGGAACCTCACCGGTCAACAACAACCAGAACAAAGCTTCTGGCAATGGCTCAGCTCCACCTGGGGCGTGAGGCAACTCCTTCTGGATGTCTGGGATGGTTCTACCTCTGAAACGGATTCCCTCAATTGGGTCCAAGACGGAACCTTCCCAGACCAAACCCTTGATACCTCTCATACCACCGTAAGCCTGTTCCAAAAGAACTTCACCGATAACCTATCATTGTTAGTAATGTGCAAGGAAACGATTGGAGATGCGCGCGGAACATAAAGTCCGAGTAGCAAATTTTCCGGGGAATCGCAGCGTGTGCCGTACGCTCATGTGCGCAACGCAGCAAACGGGGTGAATGTCAGCCCCAAAGTGTGACAGTACAGAAAACTTGACAGGGTCAACCACCGCAATTTGCGCCGATTCGACGCAATTGGTCTCTGATGTCTCGGCAGAAACTAAAATTGAGCCCCTCTTGAGCGTACCCCCCTAAACTCCGGTGGACTCCGCAACCAGATCACTCTGGCGTCAGAACCTAAATGGATATACATACGGTTTTACCATATTCTTTCTTCAATTGCTTGACTTCTTCAGCCTTCTCAGGCAAGATCTCGGCCAAACGAGCCTTCAAGGTCTATTGTTGTTAGTATCAGCAACCACAAAAAAAAAAATTTTTTGAAAACTGGGGAACACATACTGGCTCGGTGGCATAGGTTCTCACACCCATGGCTCTCTTCAAAGCAGAACGTTGGAATGAACGGACAGCAGACATTGTGAATAATAGTTTTGAAAAATGGGGAAATTAAGTCCAGCGGATATGGGAAAACGCACTTTTTATAGGGTTTGGACAAATCGGCACCTGAATCTTGACCGGTGGATTACGTAAAGTCGGTGGCCGGGAGTGCATAAGTCGCGCAGTCGCCCTCGGATTAGCCCTGCCGCACCAATCACAATGCGCCCTTCGGAGGGCCGGAACTGAATGCCTCGGACTTGCACGCCAATACGCACTGCAATATGTCCCGAACTACCACGGCTACCTGGGGTGATTGAACCGGCGGCGAACAATGTGGTGGCATTGTTTGCAACTCCGTGTCCGCGAAATCCGAACTCACTCAACTGGAAACTCATCAACCCCCACCCTGGTTGCCCCACATCATGCACCCCCCGCCGGTGATCGGGGCCTCCAAACTATTCCACCCCCAGCGAAGCGAAGCATTTATCCTCGACGGCGTGCACACAAGCCACCCCCGGTCACCACCACAACCGGTTGACCCCAGATTTCGGAGTTGGCGAATGAGAAGGCCCCACGAACGTCAGTGCAGGGCTCGCAACACGGCATTCCTAGTGCGACGCAATCACAAGCTGAGCTCCGAGCATCGCAGACGGCCCGGATTGGTGAGGAATTTACGTGGCTAAAATTGGTTGCGAGTGCCTTAACCTGTGGTCCGGAGTTTGCCCATTTACGACTGTTTGTTTTGTTTTGCACACGAAGGGTCCCTGGTGGTTGTTGGTTGGTGGTTGGGCCGATTGCAAATTCGGGCAATGGGAAGCGCCGGTAGTCCGCAGCGCCATTCCGTCAGTAGTCCGAGTCGGTGTTTGGAGTCTTACGACTTGTGTGGGGGTGGTGGCCCATTCTTGGTTGATTTGTGCGGGTTTTTGTGGGGGTGCTGTGGGCTTAGGTGCACCAGAAAGTTTAGGCATGGTTTGGCCGCCGGCGGGGCATTCCGGGGGCGGACCCGGGACTAAATTCTGGCCTCACTTTCTGCGTGGAAGCCCTCGATGGTGCGAATCCGGGGGTGGGTGGTTGACTTTCCCCGGAGCTGTGGTGTTGCAAGCGTCTGGGGCACGGCACCGGAGGTGCCGGGTAAGCGCTAAACCAGAAGTTGCAGCAAGGCGTGCGCGCACCACTCTGTCCTGGTTGCACCACAATGGTTTTTGTCCGCGGCCATCCCATTTCTCTTTTTTTCTTCTTCGTGGGACTTTTATCTCCATTTATATGCCGTATCCAGATATACGTGGTAAACGAATCCCACAGACTAACTTGGTCGCAAGACTGGGAGGTCTGCAGAGGCGGTGCTATCGATGAATGTGGTACTGCCTTTGATGATCTCCTACATTTCTCTCGAGAGAACCGCGCGGTTTTCCTCACTCTAGCAACTTGTAGATCATGTCTCCGGCCAGCTCCTTTGCATTATGGTTGATTGCAGAACACCGACTTCTGAAATCACAATTCTTGCATTTGTTGCGGTCGGCCGTTTCCTCAGGTGGACGCTGGCCCGTCCAGAACTGGCTAGCTCTTTGCAATGACTCGTCAACCTGTTTACTGTCGAACGGAAAATGTTTGCACGCGATGATCTGGTGAGTACGGACGTTATGGTACTCAATGCACACCGACGACGGCTTGAAGCTGTGGAAAACATTGAATGCCTGTGCTGTTCGGGCAGCAAAGTACCGTAGCGTGAGCGGCTTTTTCCAAGGCCCAAACAAAACTGAGATGTCTTCTTTCAAGAGATGGCTGTCTTCCCCGTAGAACTGAGACAATATCTCACGAAATCTCTGCTCGGAAACGAACGAGCCGAGCGAGTATTCTAGCGATACCTCTTCGCTTCCAGGTCCAATTGAGTGGATATCAAAGTCCTCAAATCCAAGCGGTGATCCAGTAGCCAACCGCTTCATGTCTAGAACCAACGCCGGGAAGTTGGCAATCAAGATACCCACTGCGCGTGCTGCTCCAATAGGTGTATCAGGATAGACTCCCCGGCGTCTTGCGTTCTCCAAATTACTGTAGTAGGCAAACTCCACACTAGTGGAAAGATTATCGAGGAATTGCGCATAGTACAGACACTGGATCTTGGCCGAGTCGACTGCCAGCTGCTGAGGCGGCACGCTGTTACTGGCTCTGGTCTTGACATCACGTACATGAAGGTAATGTGTTTTCGACAAGTCATCAAGCGTTTGTTTCGCTTGAACTAGCTCCTGTGACAAGTCAGCCACTGGTGTCTCACCCAACTTGAGGGCGCCGAGCCGGTCGGAAATGTCTTCGACGAACTGGCTCTGTTCCTCGTGCTTCTTTGGGAATGCCCTTGTGAAGTCCTTATGGCACTCCAAGTTGTCAATCTTCACAATGTCAGCAACTCCATTGACTAGCACCGCCGATGGGAACTCGTCCGCTGAAGTCACCAACTTCCCCGTGTAAAGGTTGAGAAAGCCGTGCACGAGTATTTCTCGAGCAAACTTCTCTTTGGCCACTGCCAACGAACGCACCACGATCTGCTCCGTCCATTGCGTCCCCAACTTCGCAGCCAGCGCGTTCTGCCGGAGAACTGTCTTCTCATCGTCGGAGAACTGGGCGAGCTCCTCGGCGATTACAGCGTCTAGACTGTCAGCGCTGACTTTTGCGTGGTTCTGGTCTTCCAAATGCTGATGGTACTCTGTTCCAGACCTCATTCGCGATGTGTCTCGCTTGGGCAGCCCCGCATAGATGGAGTAGAAGGTCTGGAGCTCGCACCACGAGTCGGTGAGTAGCTTCGTCACCGAGAGCCGCAGCTCGCTTAGCATGCTGGGATCTGCATCGTTGACGGTGGTGTAGTATGTGAATGGCGGCGGAAGCGAGTTTTCGGGCACTTCCAAAAGGGAGTCGGACAGCTTACCAAATGCGGTAAGCGCCAGAAGCTCGAGCGCCGACGGCGGCGTGCGTTGGTCGGCCGTAGACGGACCAAGTTCTTTGATGTACTTCCAGGTCGCTGAGCGATCCGAGGGAAGCGGCGGGTTCGGACCCTTCCGCGGCGCAACCGCGGCCCGGAAAGTAAGTTCACGTGCCATTGTTTGCACTGACCCGCTGAGACAGCGTCTGGCGGCGTTTGGAGCGGCCTGACACGCGGTAGCGACTGGGGCAACGATCAATGCGGGCTTGTGCGGGTGGTACCCGAGGAGCGGCAAGGGCGATCTGCTGCAAAAACAAAAGGGGGAAGCAAAAGATTCCGGCAGGGAGAAGTCAAAAAAAACCGGGGGATCCACCCGTTTTTATATTCGTGAGGATGTGGTAATCACACAAAGAGTAATGTCACTTCTACTGATAGTGGATGCGAAACGTCAATGCCACCTGTTATCTGCAGGATGGCTATTATGGAGGGAGGTAACCAGTGGAGGTGGTGATGAATGTCAGAAACGGAATTTTGTTAATGATATGTCAACTTTGATTACAGATAGATGTTAGTGGACAGTAGTTTTTGCAGCATTTTGTTGTTTTGCAGCATTTTCGATTTTTGGGTTTGGAATTGTGTTTTGGTGAAAATGGTTACTACTGCGAGAATTATGAAAACTTAGAAACATCAAGAAGATGCAGAATCGTGTTTCAACTTACGATTTGCTTAGATATTTTTTTTTTCTGGTCTTTGGTCTTTCTATTTTTTCGGCCTTCCTTGATTTGCACGGCATCCGGAATTATCTATTTTATCTCTTTATAAATTATTTTCCGTCCTCTCTTATCAATGCATCTCTACTCTCAAGTTAAAGTGTCCAGCTGTATTAGTCTATGTACTAGTGGATGCCTCTCTTCAATTTCAAGCTATCTCTCTTCTTTTCACTCAAGCTGAACTGGCCAGGCAAATTGATTTTGTTGTTGCCGTTGGCCATAGGCGTGTCCTTTCCGGGGCTCTCGGGTATCAATGGCCCCGATCTCAACCCGTTGAGTCCCGGCAGAACATTGCCGAGTCCAGGGTTGTATGCGCCAAAATAGCCAACCTCCTCGGACGGGGTGGTTGCAGAGACAAATGGGGAGTTGAGTGCATCGAGGGCCATTGCATTCTGGCCGCCGTAGCCGTTGCCAAACGCCGCACCATGCTGCGAATTCATGCTCAGCAAGAAGTTTGAAGCATCGGTGTTGATGGTGAGTGGTTTGGGGAACAGGCCAGCGCCATTGCCACGGCTCGAGGAACGCGACCGCATCAACAGCTGCGTAAACTCGTCGTATTCGACCGGCCCACTGATGTTGATACCGTCGCGGTTAGCAATCACCGAAGGCGGCGTGCTTCCCAGCAGTATGGAGCTCTTGGCCGAGCTGGGAGGAGTCTGGTAGTCGAGCATCATGGAGTTGAAGCCCGGCTGAGGGCCCCAGTTCCCAACAGTCAGAGCGAGGTTTGCCAGCAGATTACCCAGGCGAGAGATAAATGCCTGGGGAACGTAATCATGCATCAGTTGGAGCGATTCATTGGAAGCAGCGAACTCCGGGTTCATGCCCAATGCGTTAGGACGGACGTTCTGCACGTTTCCCACATGCAACCAGTTCGACCCACTATATGAATTGTTTCTGGTGAGCGAGTGCTTGCGCAAGTTGAGAGAAGACAGACGCAGGCGAGAGTTGTTGAGCGCAGCCACCTGGGCCAGTTGCGGCGACTGGAAGTTCGCCACATTCTGCTCGTTCAACAGTAAGTTGGAGATTGACAGCTGGCGGATGCCCAGGTTGTTGTAGATCAGCGCCGCCGCTGACGAATGCAGATTGGAAGAGAATGAGGAACATGCTGGACCGCATGCCACCGCCACTTGCACGCAAGTGACCTGAGGAAGAGCTGACGATGCTGAACGGCTCTGCAGCACCTGGCACAAATCAAGCAACCGCTTGCGGATCAACTGCAAGATGATGGGTTGATAGGCGTGGCTCTTAAGGTGGTCGTGGTTCAATATGCACTGCAGGTCGTACAATGGCGGCGGGGCTGTTTCGTCCCCGGTGTTCTTGATGAGGCTGTGGATTGTCTCGTTGGCGACTCGCGACACCAACCCCGACGGCGGCACCGTGCCCAGGAACGGCGTGGTGGTCGGGAGAGACAAGATGTGCGAGTAGATGCCCATGACAAGCAGGTCGAACAACGGCGTGAACAGCACCGAGTAGTTGCGCATCACCTTGGACCCAGGCTCGTCCACGTCGGTCAACACGTCGTCGCTGTCGCCACATTGGGGGTTGCTGTAGAAGGACGACGCCTGGTTGCCGGGCGCCGGTGGTGGCGGGAAGTACGACGCGTGGTTGGGAGGATCCACGGGTGTCCTCATTGTCTGGTCCACGGGAGTGAACGGAGTGTCTGCTGGCGGCGGCTGCCACGATTTGTTCATCTTGAGCGAGAGAGTTTTCTTGTTCATGACGGAGCGAGGAGCGACGAAGCCACGATATGCAATTGAAGTAAGTGGTTAGGAGGAGGTTTGTTCTGGTGGTGCCGAGCGGATGGTGGCAGATGAATTCACAAGTCGCCCAGCGGGAACAATGGAATACGGCGGGAAGTGCGGAGGCGACAAGACGGAGCAAGCGGAATCGGGGGAAGCGAAAATACCACAGGTATAAAACAGGAAAAAATCCGAGTTGGCTGGAAGCAAAACGAGAAACACCAATAAAAATGACAAGTTTCTTGACAGGAAAAACCACCAGGTTTAAAAGCAAAAAAACCAGGCAAGGGGTGACGCGCGCACTAATTATTCCCGAACGGGGTGCGGGTCGGGGCTGCTGGCGTGAGCTTCGGGCGCCCTCTGCAGGCTGCATATTCACCTCCACCGATTGCCTGCAGTGGGGGATATTGCAATCCCCTAAGGGAGGGTGCAACAAGCAAGCGAAATGGTGAAGGACGGTTGTAGACGACAGCCGCCGCCTCGCATGCCTGACCTTGTGGCAGCACGCATGAGTTTGCAGTTTCACCGGTCGCCAGTGGCCAGGTGAAGCGCAAATGCAGCCAATGGCAGCGACCGCGATTAGACTCGAAAATACGTCGCAGCCTAATTTGACCTGCGGCGGGCGACGAACAAACACAGAATGGAAAAACCCGCATTGTCAATCGATCCGATCGCCATGGACCCCAAGGCGCCAGCCACATGCTCGCCGCCGGGGTTTGGCAGCCAAGTCCATCCTGGACGTCCCGACGCTAGAATTGCCGTTCACCACTTGAGCGGACTTGTGCCGTGGCGATCACTCCGATCAAGTTGCAACCCGTGGCTGCGGGACTTGTGTCGCACACAAACTCTGGCCGCTGCCAGCTTTGCAACCTTAATTGGCCAGCTCCACAATCGGTCGGAGTCCCGCAAGGGTCCCGTTTAACCTTGCGGCGGCATTGGCCACCTGTGCTCGTTTCAGCTTCCACCGACTGCATGCCCCGTTGTGCCTTGGGTTTCTTTGTTCCCGTGAGATATTATCCAGGCGGCGTCGGACTGTCAACCTACACCTGACGCGTCCGATCGCAACACCCCCATCCACCTGCCTGGCGGGTAAACCTGGCAAATGCACCCTAATTACGGCCTGGCGGTGAACAATCCCTGCCCCTCTCGTCCCCACTCCCATGGATTGTTGGCAACTGAGACACTCCGGGGGCGCGAACTTGACCTCCCCTCGCCGCACGAACAGCGCCGGGCCACCTTTTGGGTGGCCAGAATGGGGTTTTTGGTCTCAGACAGCCGCCCCACGATTGCTCCCAACAGTCAAGAACGCTGCGGACGGCGGCTGAACAGCGTTATCATGGGGCCGAACCGTTCACACTTTTGCCCAATGCGATAAATGCCACCGTTGGCGCCCGATTGGGAGCGGGCTCGGTGTTTCAGGTTGCCGAAGCGAGGCGTGCGCAGTTGCCGGCGACTTGGGTGGTGGAGGTTTGGGGCCTGGTGATAGTTGCGACCTGGTTGCGAATTAGTGCGGGCGCGGACCGACATCAAGGCGGTATGGTGCGCTGCCGGCACCGCCAATCTTGAATATGAGCCGTGTTATCGCAGCCATCTAATAGCGACGGGAAATGTGAAATGTGCCCCTTGGAGATAATGTTTGTCGATGGGGCCCCTGCGGCATCTGGTGGGTGTTCTGCCGTGGCCAGCGCCATTGTTGCACTGGCTTAATTGTTGCGGCGACGATCTTCACCTAGGCTCGAGGAATTTGGTCCGGGCCTGACTCGCGACAAATTCAAGGTTGGGAAAGGAATGGGCGAAACGTAGCGAGAATTCTGGTTGGTAGGCGGAGCAGGCTGTGGCCAGGAGCAACAGGCCGAGACCACCGGCGGCATGTTAATGGCGGCATGTTGTGGTTGGTGGGCCTCGTAGAGTTTTTTCTTCTTTTTTTTTTTGTTGGCCTGGTGTTCGCTTTCGCTGACAATGGCATTGTTGTGACACTCCGTGGAAGAACGACCTGGCCCTCCGATGTCGCTAGCAAGGTTACCGGCGTCGGTACCTGCTGCATTGTCGAGAGAATTCCATCCTCGGGCGCTGAGCGGAAACTTCCTATTGTTTCCGGAATTTCGAGATTTGTCGAAATGCTTGTGCATTCGAAGTTTTTCCCCTTAAATTCTAAAATTTGACTTGCTGATCCACCAGTTTCATCTGAGGATCTCTGCTGGCGCCCACTCGGACCGTGGACCGAGGGCAAATTTCCTAGTCGAGTTTCACTGTTGAGAGAACCCTGAACAATGCACCGCAAATCGCAGAGGGTCCATGTCAACTTGGTATCCAAATTTATCCCTCTTTCCGAAGCCTTATTGTCGTTGAGCGGAAAGAATCCAATAATGCCATTGTACAAATTGCAAGGAGTCTCAGGAAAAAGTTTCCCTTGGTAGTTTGTGTCAGTTACGAACATTTTTGCTTACCGAGAACCTACCAAGCTTCTGGCTCATGCACTGGCGCCTTCCATGCTGTCATCGGTGGAAAGATCCCGAAGCCTATCTGGATCTGCAAGCCTTTGCAACATGGAAAATTATTACTTTTGAGTTCATGTCTGTTTTACCTCACTGTTCTCACCTTTCATGGTCAGCTAAGGTCCAACCAAAAATCAGTCACCAAAATTTTTTTTGAAAAATATACCCGAACGAGCAAAGAATAAGCTTACCTGTCCAGAATGCCTTCGTTCAGTCATGAACAACCTTTGCTTAGAGGTCCGGTTTGGCTTCTCTTAGTCTCACGCTTCGGAGAAGATTGTTTCAACCCTGTCCACCAAGACGAGTAATAGCAAGCTCGAGATTTCATCACAGCAATGAACTATGAAATTTGCTCAATGAAAAATTCTCCAGATGGCCAATTTCAAATCCGTAATTGTTCATAATCAGCCACTATCGTATGACCGTCGCACTTTGCTCGCCGAAATTAGGTTTGGTGATGCCCAGTCAAAAAAATTTCAAGGTTGGCAAACTCAAGAAAAGGAAATTGGAAGCATCTAAATTTTGACACGAATCCCTATTTCGTCGTCAAAACTCGGTTCAAACCTCTTTTTCGTCAAACATCAAAACTATGGCACCTCCCTAATCTCTAGTACTCAGTGCAGGTCCCACATCAAATCTATCACCTGAATTGTAATTCTTGCTTCAACCTCCACATAAGAGCTAACCATGGCTGACGAATTCGATAGAATAGACTTCATACGTGAGTTGGGCCCGGAATTCATCGGTATGTTCCGTGATGCCCCGAACTTTCAGTTTGTTGTCAATGGAATCCCTCCAGATCGTCATAGACTACACCACCAATTACGAGATCCACTCCGAGAACTAGGACGGCAGCGGGAACTGGTATTCTCTGTGACCTGGCTCTGGGGAGTGTTGCCGCTTCCGGTGGTGAATTACGCTCTCCTTTGGCGGCGCAATCGTCCCCAGAACATACGAATGGCTCTCACTCAGTTTTTGACCACCGTCACACTTTTGATGATGAAGCTCGGCCGGGTGATAGCATATATGATTCTAACCGGTAACTGGATCCGAGACCTCTTGCGCTTCCTCATGATGTTTGGTAGCATGGTGACTTTCTCCGAGAATTTCTTCCAGGACATCTTCACGTACGCCATGCGCAATTATCCGCTGCTAGTACAACGAAATATCGAGATGAAACGGGAGAACCTGGGTGTGATCGAGTGGATCAACTTGTATCAGTTTGTCTTTGACAACATGGCGTGGAACATCCGGACAAAGTGCACTTCTCCACCGCAGAAGTACCCGGAAGCCCTCTGCTCACTACATGTGGAGTCGTTGATTTTCCGCTTCTCCAACGCCTTACTTCAAGTGATGCCGCTTCTAAACTCGCTTCCTACACCTGTTCTTACCACGGCCACCATCGCTATTTACCTCACATATGGGTTGGTTGGCCAGTTTGTGGGGTTCAACGTGGTGGCATTTCTTATGCTCCACTCGGTACATCGGTGGTTCCCCTACTTCAGCTTTGTCTCTCGGTTTTTCAAGGCCTTGTGGCATAGCACAGGGTCCATAGTATACTAGAACAATGAGGAAGTAATGGGTAAATATGCAGAGAAAAAGAACCCAACTCCCGGTTTAGTTGATGGATCTTTCCCAATCACAGCCCATGGCTTTAATTGCCTGAATTTGCCTCATTCAGTTCCATTCCAGCAACGTACCTGGTGTTGCGACGGTGTCGGGAGTGTATGCACGGAATATCCGGGGAAAATAGTGTGGGGGTCCGTCGAAACCTCACGTCCATTCATACAATTCATTAGACAATCATGCCCAGCACCACAATGAAGGCAGCTGTTTTCCAGAAACCATACGTGGTGGAAACCGTCACTAAGGAGGTCCCCCAAATCACTCTGACCAACCAGGTGTTGGTGAAAGTGAAATACAGTGGGTTATGTGGATCGGACCTTCACTACTATCGCGGTCATATCCCACTGACCGAGGGCCAGACCATGGGGCACGAGTTTGTTGGCTCCATCGTCGACAAGAGCTCCGACATTCCAGACTCCAAGTTCGCAATTGGCGACGAAGTCATTTCCACATTCACCATCCAATGTGGAGAGTGCTGGTATTGTCAAAACGGGTACTCGGGCACTTGCGATAAGATCAACACGTTTGGAAAAGCTGGCTTGGATGGAGCGCAAGCCGAATACGTGCTTGTTCCGTATGCTCAATCGACGTTGTTTAAAAAGCCAGATCTGGAGGGTGTGGACGACTCGGTGTACACACTCATGGCGGATATCTTCGTCACCAGCTACTTTGGCGTGAAGAAAGTGGCGGACCACTTTAGAGATTTCCCCACTGGACAAATCTCCGTGTTGCAGATGGGAGCTGGTCCCGTAGGATTGTGTGCTGTCAAGGTGTTGCGGCACTTGGGGTTTAAGAACATCGTGGTGGTTGATGGAATAGAGGAACGGCTCCAGCATGCGGCACGGTTGGGCGCCACCGAGACCGTGAATTTCAAAACGGAGCCAGAGAAGTTGAAGGCGGTGATTGAGAGCCTGACCGAAGGACGAGGTTTCGATGCGGTGTTGGAAATGGTGGGAGCCACTTCTGCGATGAAAACCGCATTTGACTCAGTGAGAAGAGGCGGGTTCATCAGCTCAGTGGGCATGGGCCACGAAGGTTTGCCCTTCAACGCTCTCGAGTGCTATGTCAAGTGTGTCACCATCAGTTTTGGCAGATGCAACACCTGGTCGCTTTTCCAGGAGGCGTTGAGGCTCTTTGAGCAGGTCAAGGCCGACTTTAGCGACTTCATCGAGGTCAAGCCGTCGATCGAGGAAGCCGGCGAGTACTACTCGAAGTTTGAGCGCGGAGAGATCAAGAAGGTGGTGTTTAGGTTTTAATGGATGGGGAGAGAGACACCACACCAGTAGACAAGCCCAACCTGTCGGAAATTAGCTCATCCACTGTTTCAGATCGGATCAAGATGAATCCCCTCGTAAATGGAGGATTGTGAAATTTTGAATACGCTCAAAGGTCCCCAATGCACGAGCGCTTGAATTTGATCGCGTTCCAAACATCGGCGGACAGAGGAGCTGTAGCCGAGAGAAGACAGAATCCAGCGGGGAAGCCAATTGAATTGATTCGAGAGCCCGATACCGTGGTGGCGTTTTTTCCAGCACAAATTTGCCAAATCAGAGGCGTACCCAGCATTGTTGAAACCAACAGAATTTTGAAGTCCATGAAACTAATGATATTCATGAAATCCATGAAACTTAAGATATTCATGGACATGCTTGGCGAGAGAATCGCGTAGCTACGTGGCTAACGCTCGCATTGGAGCATTGTCGTCGTCAAGACGGTCAGTGTCGCAGACTCTATATCGTATTGCGAGCAGTTTCGGCTTGTTTCACCTAATGCGTCCTTTAGGGAGCCAATGCCTACAGAGCCCCTTTCGGACCCGAGTTGACGAGGAATTGAGTTGCCCCCTAACTCTGCAAGGAGCGAGTTTTATGGAGCGCTTTAGTCTATTCAAACCGCTGATAAGCAGCAGGGCATGAAAGTCAAGAACGGCGATGCACGTTCTGGACGGGCAACCTAAAAAATACACAGGTTGGAGGTAGAATTAAAAACATGGAGTTCAGAGACTCTTTATATATTCGTGCTCGTAATTCAGTGTGGTGGTGGTGTCGATCCAGGTACGAAGTTCATGTAGTGGTCAATTGGTGTGGGAGGTTTCAACGTGCGTTGGCGCACCACAATATCTCCACCGGCTCTCAACATCACCAACCCCGGTTATCTCGATTTGGCAGGTAAGGCGCCGGGATCTGCAGCGTAGACGCTGCCGCCGTTTTTTTTTGTTTTGATAACCTTACAGAGAAACATCGAATAGAGTTTGGCATGCGTCACGAAACTTACTCTAGAAACGTGGTTGAGTGACTTCATGATGTGACTTACGGTGTCAAAACACCCAACCGAACTGATCATACATTTGATCAAACATCAATGCATGTGGAGGACGTTGAATTTAAATAGATTTCCTGATTTGGCGCTTGACGATGCATCAACTCCCTACAATAAGGGACAGTGACAACAAGAACCAGCAAAGGCAGCGGATGGTGCGTCTGAGGTGGGCGGGACAATTTCATGTCCGGTGGATGCGTTCGCTAATTACAGGCCAGTTCATTCTATGTTCCATGCAATGCCGGCAAGGTTGGCAGCTGCAAAAACCGACCGTCGCACTATAAAAACAGTACATTGCCGCGTGGCCAGCCACCCACCACCACCCAATCTCGACACCAGCAAACTGTTGTCAAGTAACCACTGATGATGTCAGGATCTGCAGGCTGGCGAATGTCGTCGGGGTTTGATGCGATAACCGAGCGCACGGTGCGCATATTTTGCGTGGGCACCAGCCAGCACTAATTGACTACAGATTATTTTGGATGCGCGTCGCGGTGGCCATGCAGCCTATAATCATCACAACCTAGCCGATCCAATGCAGGCAACCTCACCTAATTGTCGCCCGTCACCGGTCAATTCGAGATCCGGGGCCAGAGGCCGTGGCAGAACTCGGGCAATGCACGCCGGAAATTAAAACCACCTCCAAATTGCAATTCATCAGCCTTGTAGATCAGGCTGGCTGCCCCTAGCTGGTGGATTCTGAGTCGGATCTTAAGGTTGAGGTGCCAGCCAGCATTGGCCCCGGCCCCCCTCGTCTGCAGGGAATTCTGCGCCCTCTCGCCAATATGCACAGCCCACCTACCCGGATTAGGCGGGGCTGCTCGCGAACTCGGCCCAATGCGGCAGGATGCCCTGCACTGCTCCCTGCACGGCGTGCAGACAGCCCCACCGCTCATGCATGTGTCCAACGCATGGCCCATAGATCAGATCTGGGCAGATTACCTCCCACAATGCTGCAAAAAACGCTGGCTCCCCCATATAAAAAGGTCCCCCCCTCACCAGAAAATCCTCCTCCACCGTTTTTCCCTGCCAGTTTCCGCCGCAGAATTGCACCCCACCCCTGTCGCTCCTTCGCCCGCAATTTGCACCCACCGCCCCGCCTCGCCGTGAATCAATGAAGTTCTTATTCGGCGCCTTGACGGGTCTAGCCATGGCGGCAGTCGCCGCCGCCGACGACCACACCGTCACCGTCACCAACTACATCACCCAGCTGTGCTTGGCCAACGCCATCAAGTCGGTGGACAACGGCCACAGTGCCGCCACGGGCATCCCGATCGTGCTTGTTTACCAGGACAACAACGCCGCCAGCAACGCCGCCACTGCCAGCAAAACCCGCTCGGTGTTGGGCGCCAACGCCGCCGACGAGCCAACAACCACCGTCACCGCATACGCCACCGTGTACGAAACCACCTCCGTGGTGTGCACCGTCACCGAGTACTCCACCGCCCAGCTGACGTATACGCGGTGCTCCAATAACCAGTGTCTGGCAGTGACCACCACCGTGGTCAGCCCTAAAACCTACACCACCGCGTCCGAGAGCGTGTACCCTGTGACCAAGGCCAAGGGGGCGCTCCAGGACGCCCGCTCCACCAGCGGCAGCTCCGGTAGCGCCGCCCACTCGTGCGAGGTGTGCAAGGTGCTTGAGCTCAAGGAGGTGGCCACCTCCACCACCGTGATCTTCTCCACCAGCGAAACCCCCGCCGTCACCGTGAGCCCCTCCGCCACCGACGCCAAGGTCAAGCCCACCGCCTCGAACCCGGTGCGCTCCGAGCAGGCCGTCACCACGGGCTCCACCATCAGCATCTCCAGCTCCTGGGACTTGAGCCTGTTGTTGCGGGCCGCCAACTCCTCGACCGCCTCGTCCAGCTCTGCTAGTTCTGGTAGTTCTGGTAGCTCTGCCAGCTCTGCCGGCTCCGCCAGCGCCTCTAGCTCTGCGCACTCGACCCTCTCGACCGTGTACGTCTCCGGCCTGTCGTCGGGCGCCGTGGCTGCTACGCTCTTGCCAGAACACGCAGTGGTTGGTGACTCTTCGTCCGCAGACTCCCTGCTGTTCAGCGGCTTCCGCAATGCCTCCAGCTCCGCCGTGTCGCTGGGCTCCTCCAGTGCCAGCTTGGGCTCCAGCTCCATCAGCGCCTCTGCCTCCAGCTCCGAAGCCTCCAGCAGCGAGGTTCTGTCTAGTTCCATCTCCAGTTCCATCTCCAGTTCTAGCTCCAGTTCTAGCTCAAGCTCTAGCTCAAGCTCCAGTTCTAGCTCCAGTTCTAGCTCTAGCTCCAGCTCGTCTGCATCCTCCGCCTTGACATTGACCTCTGTTCCATCGTGTAACGCCGTCAGCGACTTGTTCCTGGTGATCTCCACCGAGAACCCGGGCCAGTACTTTGCAGATGGCCAGCTGGTGGTGACCCTCGCCGACGGAGTCTCCAACGACCTTCCATTTGAGACCAACAAGTTCTATGGAAACTTGCTTTTGGGCTCCCAAACCAACATGGCCTGGACCTTCCCTTACGGAGTGTACTGGGACAAGAACTCAAAGTACGGTTTTGCAGTTCAGCACACCGACACCAGTAAGCGTGTGTTTGGTGAAACCAACGCCAATGGCGCCGCCTCCTACTTTTTCAACCCAACTGGTCTCGGTGAGCTTATTCTCTCCGCTACCACCATCGACTCCTCCAACAATGTGTTGAAGGTTTCTAAATTGAGAGAGATGTCGGCCCTTGTCACTTTGTCCGATGGCCTGAGCTCCAATATCGAGATTCCTCTCGTCAAGGGTATGGGTTTCGTCACCGCAAAGTATAATGGTGGTTTGAAGGTGAGAATCTCAACCATCTACGCCATCACCACCTTCACTAGAGAGCTGTTCTCCACCGCCTCTTCAACCTTGCAGAAGTACCGGGTCACGTTGAACTCCGGAACCTCCTGGTTGTTGTTTGTCTCGTTGCCTAGCGGTAACGACGACTACGAATTGACCTTCTCCAACGGCGAGATCGTCGCTTCCCAAAGCGTGGACGGTGTTGTCATCCAGGTGGCAGTTGCTCCATCCGACTCCACCCAAGAAGAAATCTACCGTCAATCCGCTGGTCTGTACGTCACCTCCGCCAAGGTCACTGGTTCTCTCGCTTGCACCACCGCCTCCTACAGCTTTGACTACGCCGTTCTGGGATCCTCCATTGTGGGCTCCCCGCTTGTGTTCGCCTTGCCTCACCACTTGGACTCCTTGAGTGCCACCACGTTGGCAAAGAGCACCGGCATCAAGTTGGACTCCACTACTAAGGGCCAAATGACTGCATTCTTGACCGACAAGTTGTCTTTTGTGGAAACCATCAACACCAACATCCAGTTCTATCCATGGAAACAGGGCTTTGGCACCAAGATCACCTACACTGAAGAGCAACTTCTCAAGATCCGCGCAGCTGCTGTGGCAGAGCTTCTGGAGATCGATGTGGCCGCTACCATCAAACTGCAGAGCTCCATGTACTTCATGGGTAAGCTGGTTGACAAGTACGCCTACATTTTGTTGGTGGTGAACGATGTTCTCAAGGACGAGACTTTGGCAAAGGCATTGTTGGCCGCTTTGAAGACTTTCTTCGCCAACGTGGCTCTGAACGACATTGCCTTCCCATTGATGCACGACACCAAGTTGGGAGGTATCACCACCACTGCAAGCAATGGAGGTGACCCCAACGCAGAGTTTGGTGCTGGCTACTACAACGATCACCACTTCCACTACGGTTACCACATTCACGCCGCCGCCATCGTTGGATATGTCGACAAGAAGCTCGGTGGAACCTGGGCTAGCGACAACAAGGGATGGGTCAATGCATTGATTAGAGATGTGGCCAACCCATCCACCGATGACCAGTACTTCCCGGTGTCTAGACTGTTCGACTGGTTCCATGGCCACTCCTACGCCAAGGGTATGTACGAGAGTGCCGATGGTAAGGATGAGGAGTCTTCGTCTGAGGACTACAACTTCTCCTACGGTATGAAGTTGTGGGGAAGTGTCATTGGCGACCAGGCAATGGAGGCAAGAGGAGACTTGATGTTGAAGATCCAGAGCAAATCCTTGAACCTGTACTTCCTTTACTCAAGTGACAATGCCATTGAGCCAAGCAAATTCCTTGCCAACAAGGTTTCTGGTATCTACTTCGACAACAAGATCGATTACGCCACCTACTTTGGCACCAACACCGAGTACATCCACGGTATTCACATGTTGCCTATTACTCCCGCCTCGTCCTTGATCAGAGGCCTGAACTACGTCTCTCAGGAGTGGTCTTCCATTATTGAACCAATCATTGGCAGTGTTAACTCCGGGTGGACAGGTATCTTGCGCTTGAACCAAGCGCTTTTCGACGCCTCGTCCTCATACAGTTTCTTCTCTTCAAGCTCCTTCTCCAACACTTACCTTGATGGTGGTCAGAGTCTTACATGGAGTTTGGCATACTCGGCTGCCATCTCCAATGGTTCGGTTTAATGATATTACATAGTGGTTTTATAAAAATTAATGATATATGAAATAAGAATTAGGCTTCCCCAATGCGAGCCACCGCGTTGTGGGAATGTTTTGATTTGGGAGATCTGCCGGAAAATCTCAAATTGCCGATTTGCATGCGTCAAGTTGCGAGATTTTGCAGCTGCAGCAGGTATTTTCTGAGTGGTATCGTGCATCAACATACTATTTTTCTCTCCTAAACCATAATAAAGAAACGGTCCCAATTGGCTCATCTATTTGTGTCAGCCACAAGGTGTGTGCCTTTGAGCTGATTATGTCACAAAGTTCCGTTTCTGTGACAATAGCTGTTCATGTATGTGCGACATATACGACTTTGAATAGACAATTGTCTCTCACAAGTTTTCATTCTGATCTAGCCATTCATGACCTGATTCGACCCATTCAGGAAAATCTTTATTAAGCAAGTGTTATCCAGTTCGCTTCTCTCCGGCGCGACATTGAATTGGAATTTATATCGTCAGTTCTGAAATTCTCCCTCTTGATTATTGAAAAGATTTGACCAAATGCCTGGACGTAGTTAACCTTTCATGGCGTGTCATTTGATGAAAGTGGAATAATATCACCATATTGTCTGATTGTAGACGTTTTTGTTATTCCGATGTACCACCACATTGGTGTTGACTTGACATATTCGGTCACCTACGAAACCAACGCAAGAGCGGTTACTTCATTACAAAAGACACGTTTTAAGGTCGCATATCGACAGTGATTTGAACGCTAACACTTGGACCGCCCAAAATCGTCCATCGCCCCTATTCCTGGCTGTCTATTGCATAGGTACGAGCCAGAAGTGAGCTTAGAGCGATGCATTGTTCTTGCTCTCAAATCGGGCTAAGAACAAATCATCTTGTTCTTTAAGCTCCATTTAATCAATGAGACTTGAATTACGACTGTTTCAACGGGTATTGAGCGAAATTGACGAGATTCGAGAGGCAGATTTTGGCAAAATTGAGGATTTGAAATCTCAATCAATTTGGAAGATATTCAAAAATTGACTAATGTTTTGAGAAACTGAAGAAAAGGGGAATCTATTAAAACCATAATTTTATGGGAAAAAAGCCTTTCTATTTCTGGCTCCAATTTTACATGACCTATCCGGTTAGTTGTCACAACTTTCCGAACAAGGCAACTTGTCCGAGTGGTTAAGGAGAAAGATTAGAAATCTTTTGGGCTTTGCCCGCGCAGGTTCGAATCCTGCAGTTGTCGTTATTTTTTTCCACCTTATATCGTTGACTGTGAAGAAACCTCTCTTCTTTTTTGTCCTTTTTAAATTCGATATCGGTCTGTTTTCCTTATGACAGCATAATATGTGTTTCTCCGCTCTAACCTACCGTGCGTCCGTGCATGTGGTGGGCGCATGCACGGGAACAACTGGCCGCGTGGAATCCCATCACCACCGCCAAATTATCCGCCATTTATTCCGAGGCTAGAGCCAAACGCCGAACCCAGAACCAATTCCAGACGCCGTATACCTCAACACCGAAATCAACTACTCTTCTTTTCAAAATTATCTACCACTTTCTTTCTAGTAGACACTCTCACGTTTTGCGGCCTCTGCTCACTCTCCACATCCTCCATACAAACCTCGCTTCATCTCTTCCAAACCCAACTACTCCATCTTCAGCAATGGGAGTGCCAGCCCTCTTTAGATGGCTATCGACTAAGTATCCCAAGATTATCTCCCCCGTGGTGGAAGAATCGGGAGACCCACAATATGGCCGGTTGCCCCAGTATCTGGACCCAAACCCAAATGGAGAACTCGACAATCTCTACTTGGATATGAACGGAATTGTCCATCCTTGTTCCCATCCAGAACACAAGCCAGCGCCGGAAACAGAGGATGAGATGTTCTTGGACGTGTTCAAGTATACCGACCGTGTCCTTATGATGGCCCGGCCCCGGAAAGTGTTGATGATCGCCGTGGATGGAGTTGCTCCAAGAGCCAAGATGAACCAGCAGCGTGCTCGTCGTTTCAGAGCTGCTCAGGACGCCAAGATCGCCAACGAGGAGAAAGAGCGCCAGATCCGCGAGTTTGAGGCCCGAGGCGAAGTCATCGACGACGTGGTGAAGGGCAAGAGAAAGTGGGACACCAACGCCATCACTCCAGGTACTCCGTTCATGGACGGACTTGCCAGCGCATTGCGCTACTGGGTGGCGTACAAATTGGCGTCGGATCCCGGCTGGAAGGACCTCCAGGTGATCATCAGTGATGCCACTGTGCCCGGAGAGGGAGAACACAAGCTTATGAGCTTTATCCGGTCCCAGAGAGCAGACCCACAGTACGACCCAAACACCCGTCATTGTATCTACGGACTAGATGCCGATCTTATCTTTTTGGGGCTTGCAACTCACGAGCCTCACTTCCGGGTGCTTCGTGAAGACGTTTTCGCCCAGGGAGGCGGCCGCCGTATGCGGGTCAGCGACCAGTTGCTGATGACAGCCGAGCAGAAGGAGCTTATCGATGCCCAGGACGCACAGAAGCCATTTTTGTGGCTTCACGTCAACGTTTTGCGTGAGTACTTGGAGGTGGAGTTGAATCAGCGCATGGCAATGCAGTGGGACTTGGAGCGGGCCATCGATGACTGGGTGTTCATGTGTTTCTTCGTGGGTAACGATTTCTTGCCGCATTTCCCGTCGTTGAGCGTGCGGGACAACGGTATTGACATTTTGGTGCGGTGCTGGAAGCTGGTTATCCCTCGACTTAACGACTACATTACCTGCGACGGAAAACTCAACTTGGAAGGTGTGGAGATGCTTTTATCGGCGCTCGCTCTCAAAGAAGACGAGATCTTCCGTAAAAGACACGAAAACGAGCAGCGCAGCTCATACCATGACAAGAGACGGAAGGTGGGACGTGCAGAGGAGGCTGCCCTCAGATCTCAATACTTGCTGACGGTGTCGAAGGGTAAGGAAAAGGCTCCCAAAATTGCCGACACCAACATGCCTCTCATGGATACCTCAGGAAAATTGGTTGATGGTTATGCCCAGCTCTCTAATAAGGACATTGTCCATAACAGAGGCGTGATTACAAAGGCCAACATGGCTAATGCTGACGCTGCCAATGCTCTCAAAAAATTGTTGGCTGAAAAATCGGGCCAAGCGGTTTCAGAGGAGGAGAGTCAAAATACCGACACCGACTCAGAATCCAAAAAGAGATCGGCAACTGACGTGGAAACCACCGAGTCTTCAGATGCAGATGCAGATGAGGATGGAGACGACGTTCGTAATTGGGAAGCTGGCTACAGAGACAGATACTACCGGAAGAAGTTCCATGCCGAGACCCCCGAGGAGATTAACACCATCCGGAAAAGTGTGGTGAGAGCATACTTGGAAGGTATTTCTTGGGTTTTACTCTACTATTACCAGGGATGTCCTTCGTGGAACTGGTACTACCCCTACCATTACGCTCCTTTTGCGGCAGACTTCACTGATATCAGAGAAATTGTTGGAGAGGAGAGTATCAAATTCGACAAGGGTCTGCCTTTTAACCCATACGAGCAGCTCATGGCAGTTCTTCCAGCTGCTTCGGGACACACATTGCCTGAAGTCTTCCGGGACTTGATGAGCAACCCAGAGAGTGAGATCATCGATTTTTATCCTGAAGATTTCCAGATCGACATGAACGGAGCCAAAATGAGTTGGCAAGGAATTGCGTTGTTGCCATTCATTGACGAAAATCGTCTCCTCACTGCCGTCAGAGCTAAATACCCGGAGTTGACCGACGCCGAGAGAGAGAGAAACACCAATAAAACAGCTCAACTCTACATCTCGAGCCAGAACAAGAACTTCAAGAAATTCTCTACGGAATTTTCCGAGGAAAACGAGGTGGAATTCAATGGCCGTGCAACCGGTCTCGCTGGAAAGGTCAAGCCTGTGGACTCCTTTTCTACTGACGAAGAACTACTTTTTCCATTGAACGAAGGCGATATGCCCAATATCAGTAGATCTTCGTTCTTGCAGTCCTGGTATGATTTCCCAAAGACTCACCCAGGCAAGTCAATGTTGTTGAACGGATACATTGGTCATGTGCGTGTTCTCAACGAGGGTGACAAGTACAACATTGTGAACTCTCTGGGAAGACCGCCAAGAAACTTTAACAGGTTCCGCAATGTTTCCGACTATGTCAACCATGGCCCAAGCGGAAAGGAAAACTTCCTTGTCTTCTCTATGCGTCCTGGCGGATACAGAGCTTCTATCGAGATGCTGTCGTCTCCTAACGGCAACAACCGGGGCCAGAACAGACCAAATAACAGAGGAAATTACAATAATGGCCACAATAATGGATACAACAATGGGGCCAATAATGGTGGGCGCAACTCCAATGGCTACGGTGGACAGAGACAGGGCAACCAAAATTACAACCAAGGGTATGGAAACCAGAACCAAGGGTATAATCTGGGCTACAACCAGAATCAGGGATATAACCAAGGGTATAATCAGAATCAGGGATACAACCAGAATCAGGGATATAATCAAAATCAAGGTTATAATCAGAATCAAGGTTATAACCAAAATCAAGGTTATAACCAGAACCAGGGATACAACCAGAACCAGGGTTACAATCAAAACCAAGGTTACAACCAAGGTTACAATCAAAATTCTGGATACAACAATTCTGGCTACAACAACTCTGGCAACAACCAAGGTTTCAATCAGAACCAGGGCTACAACCAGAACCAAGGCTACAACCAGGGCTACAACTCGCAGCACCAGCATGGAAACTACCGTTCTCACGGCCAGAACCACGATGGAAATCACGGCAACTACAACCGAGGACCTCAAAACTCCAGATCAGGATATATGCCACCAAGAAGGTAGTCGCAAGCGAAAATCGAACTGGATGCAAATTAAGATAGTGTAAAAAGACTAAGTAGCTTCTTCCCGACCCTGGTACTGCAGGTGCCACCCCACAGAAACTGTGGCAGTTTCTCCGATTGCCAAACCACCCTGGAGGCAAAAACCCTCCATAGATTGTTTTCCATTATGGTTGATCTCTTCTATGAGTCCGAATTGGGACAAACTGTGTCTGTCCAAGAAATCGACGGCAAAAACGTCTTGGTGGTGAAGAAATCAGAACCTCCAGTTCTGGCGGAAACTCCAACGATCTCCAGAACCCAATTGGCCATTTCCAACGATGAGGTCTATGTGATCGACTCACTCCGCTCGGGTACTCCACGTACCGAAAGTTCCAGCGTTTATGGACGCGTTCTCCGGCCGCTATTGACGGATGTGCTCGACGTCAAACATTCGTACTTGGCCACACAAAATGCTTCTGCAATAGGTGAATTTGCCGCTGGATTGAAAGCGCTGTCTCGTCCGGTCACATTGGTGGTAATTGCAGGCGATACGTCCATCGGCGAGCTTGTCAATGCCCTCAGTCTGAGTGACAACTCAAATCTCAGGATTCTTGTAGTTCCTGCTGGCACAGGGAATTCACTTGCACTCTCAATCGGAATTTCTGACGAGATTGCGGCTGTGAAGAAGTTGGTGCTGTTCAATAACCAAAGCGTAAAGCCGCTTAATTGGTATGAGGTCAAGTTTCCATCGGGATCGGCCATACTTCACCATGACGGTACGAAAAAGCCGGTTTCTTCGCTTCTTTTCGTGGTGGTAGCTTCATGGGCGTTCCATGCATCGCTAGTAGCAGATAGCGACACCGACGAGATGCGGAAACACGGAATCGACCGGTTCAAAATTGCTGCTGGACAGAACTTGGCCCGGCCCCAGAAATACGAGGGCTCTTTTGAGATTGTTGGATCTGATGGTGTTGCAGATCGTAAGGAGGGACCATTTGCTTACTTTGTGGTGACTCCGTCGAAGAAATTCGAGCCCACGTTCGAGATTCTGCCCCGGGGAAACATTTTCGACTCCAATTTGTATGTAGTGGGCCTTCCGACTGAGGACGACGACAAATACATCATGGATGTGATGATGGAGGTATACGACGGTGGCAAACATGTGGACAACCCGAAAGTTATCTACGATTTGGTGAAGAAGCACCAGAAGGTCGATTTGAAGGTGAAAAACGGAAAACCAGAACAGAACCGGAGATTTTGTGTGGATGGAGCCATTGTGGTGCTTCCCGAGCAAGAAGAGAGCAATGTGACGTTTGCCCACCACGGTCCAATTGTGAACGGATGGAACGTCAGTTTAATTTGTTGATTGCTGACTTGAAGAGTTGGGGTTAATTTGGATGCAAAACCTAGAGGAAGCATATGGTTCACGGTGCCTCATACTCATAGGTGTTTATCAGCTGATACGATGATTGTCAAATGGTGATTTGATAGATTTTTGTCTTGATTCAGGCGAAAAGAACGAAATATGAGACATGCTCAAAATATATGACATGAGCCAGAAGAAGCGTAGTGCTGATTGAACTAGTATAAAACTAATCATTAAGTAGAAACTCATTTGTTCTACAAAGTCTTAAAATAATGCACAACTACTCTTCAACGAGTCTTCTAGTGCACACTCAATGTAAACTGATCATACTCTCCACACATTATCTCTATTAGTATCTCCATTAGGTCTATATTTCTCCATTAGGTCTATATACAACCGGTTCACCGCCGGCCTTCCCGCAAGTATAAGTATCCCACACACAAACTAGCCACTCCACACAATATTGCCATTAAAGTGTAGCACCACCCCAACCCCATCGTCTCCATCTTCGTCAACACACCCACAAAAAAGGCTGCACACCAGCACCTTGTCAAGTTCACACAAGCACAAGATCCAGAAGCTTCAGTAGGGTTGGCATCCACAACCACTGTGCTGGAAATGGTGAGCCAATTCATGGCTCCAAATGCAATGATACAAGAAGCAATCACCACCAAGTAGACTGGGCCGTGAAGCTGGAGAGACCAGGCGAAAAGCAAGGAAGCTCCAACGCAAAGCACAGAAGGAAGCACCGAAACCACAAGCCGAGATCGTAAAACACTGAAGCGAGTACCCTCGGCGTGGCTTTTCCGGAGAGCTTTCTTGTACGAGTAATCGAGCATCTCTCCGATGGAAATCGACCCGGCGAGACCACCCAATCCACTTGGAATGTATGCGAGAGCCACTTGATTAAGCGAAAAGCCGTAATCTTTGGTCAATGCGTTGGAAAGCGACGTGAGCATCATAAGCCAAAGAGCGTAGCACAACGACGCTGGGATAAGTGTCAAGTACACCTCCCGAATGGCCAAGATGCGTAACGGCTTAAGCAAGTTGAATCTGCGGGCTGGAGTACTGGATGCTGGTGCATTCGTTGGCTTCACTGGAACTTTAGTTGGAGCCAGAGCCAATCTCGACCGGAACATTGAAGTTCTAAGAACTGGGGCAACAGTGACAAACTGCCATTTTTGAGGAAGTTTATCACAGCGTACGCCCACAATACGTGCTGCTGTTTCTGGAAGCAAGAGGTAGATCACCACGAATGTGGCACCTGCCGAAATGGCTAGAAACCAGAAAATGGCTCTCCATCCGAACGCCGAGGAGATTAATCCGCCAATAAACGCACCGAAAGCCTGGCCCAAAAGTGCTAATCCGGTGGTTAACCCAATAAATGAGGCCCGCTCTGCTCTGTTGGTAATGTCACTGGCAATTCCACTTCCCAAGGAAATGGTGGACGAAATACCAAAAGCCTGGATGCACCGGAGCACAATTAATCCGGCGAAGCTCGTGTTCACCGCAATCACCACATTGGCCACCATGTAAAGCAACAAACACACAAGCACAATCGGTCTTCTTCCTGTAGAGTCGGCCAAGTTGGAAAAAACTATTGGTCCGAGTCCCTGGAATATCGAATACACAACCATGGTGATATTGACTTGCAGCTCGTTCACTTTGAATGCGTTTTCGATCTGGGAAAGCACCGGCACGTAAATCGGCGACGAGATTGACGACCAGAAGCCAGAAAGTCCTCCCAATACAACAATCACATACTTCTCACGGCGCCGGAAGATTGACTGAGGCTTCTCATCCTCCTCCTCGTCCTCGTCGCTTACCAGCTCGGAAGAACTGTGCATACGGGGAAAATTAAAAGCAAGCTGTTCACGCAGCAATTCTCTTTCCGAATCGCCCTTTTCGTCTTCATTGTCACTCACGTCCGGAGTCTCTTGCACCGACCAAGTTCTTCTCATGGTCATGTTGGACAATTTGGTCAGAGACAACATTGTCGTGAGTGGGATCGGGTGAATTGTCTTCGCCTTCTCCAAAGTATCAAAGCTCTCATTTCTGATCATGGTAGCTGCTACATATCAATAGCCCCGGATTCCGGACCATCACCGGATATTTATATAGAACGAGTCATGGCGTGCATGTCGGGCTGCTGCAGAATTTCGCAGCAACTCACCTGACAGTGAATATTCCCATGCATAATCAGCTGCGAGGCCCAGATCTGCCACCACAAATCGACCAAGATTATCCGGGGGAATAATTGGAGACAGCATCGGGACTACTAGTCATTTACGCAATATAAATGGCGACATCTGGTTTGCCTGTAGCTACGGAGCCATTCACGCCGCTCCGGATCAACCGTTTTCCAGGAGTGGGTTCGCATGGTGTGACTAATACACACCCTGCATGACGAGATTGAGATTGCGTGCTTATCGCCGAAGTCAGTCACCCTATAGTTTTTCCGAAGGTACTAAGATGATTTAAATTATTATACAGATTTATCATTCCTTGGCCTTTTTAGCGGCCGAGGATTGAGAGTCGCCAAATTGACGCTTTTTGTTGTTGCCGTTGGCCCCGCCCCCAAGTCCAGGAGCCGCTTGCCCACTTTCTCCGGCCGCGGGCGGATTAATAGGTTTGGCATCACCAGATAACAGTGTAGTAGCTTGTGGAGCATTATTGCTGTTTGCCACGGCGGGAGCGGCTGAAGAACCACGCAGCTCTTTCTCAAGACGCTCCACTTTGCGGTTCAACACCCGAAGCTTGAATTCGTACTTCTTGTCCACTGCTTTTTCCACTGCCTTCAACTCCAGTGCTAAACGTTTCTCAAAGTCTTCGTTTAGCCCCTTGATCTTAGCCTCGTATTCCAGAGTAAGAGTTTTCTTGGCTTGTTCCACGTCCTGGGCAGGGGCTGGATTCTTAGCCAATTGCTCAGAGACACGCTCCTGGACTTTAGACTCAAGCTCCTTGGCGAATTTATTGGTGAGTGCAGTGTTGGAAGCCTTCAATTTTTGCTTCCACTCCTTCTCAACCTGCTGCTTGATGGACTCAGCCAGCACGTCCGAGGCATTAGTCAGCTTAGCAGCCTCGAGCTGCTTCTGAAGTGATTGGTCGTATTCAGACTTCAAGGTCTTTGTAAGCTCCGTCTTTTCAGCCTCGAAAGAAGCCTTTAATTTGCTGATTTCATCGTTGAAATTCTTTTCTGCTTCAGCCTTGGCGGCGACAGCTTGAGTACTGTCACCAATCTGCTTCTGAGCAGCTTCGAGTGAGTCTTTCACTTCGGCAAGCTGCTTCTCCAATTCCTTATTCTTGTTGCGGTGGCCAGTGAGCTTCGTCTTGAACTCGTTCTTCAAGTTCTCGAATCTCTGCATCAAGTTCTTCACCTCTTCATTATTTGTGAGTTGGGTCTTCAATCTTTCGTTTTCTTCCTTCAAAAGCTTGATCTCCTGTAAATGAACAGCAATTTCTGTATCATCGACCGTAGCCAGTGCAATTGGTTGAGACTTGAGAGTTTCAACTTCAGTTTGCAATTGATTAATGCGTTCGAGCGCAGACTTGTTCTCATTCCGTAAGGTGGTGTTGCTTTCTCTCAAGATGTTTAACTGTTCAAGCTGCTCCATCAAGCGAGTGTGGTCATTGGTTGCATCATCGAGCTGCATTTTCATGGTTTGCATTCTTGAAAGTTGAATTTTCGATGCATTCAACTCTGAGGAAATACTGTCGATTTGCGTCTTCAACCGAGTCTGCTCGTCTGTAAGAGTCACGATCTTGTACTCGGCCACATCCTTCTCACGACGCAAGTATTGAACAACTTCTCTCAAATCTTCAGATCCAGTATTCTCAGCTGAGGATGGGCTCTTGGTGTTCAATTCAAGCTGATTAAGAGCAAGGTTGTACTGATACTCCAAGTCCTTGATCTTGGCTTGCGCTGTGACCAATTCATCTTGCTTTCCAGATTCTTGCTCCGCCAAGGCCTCTTCCTTTGTCTTCAAGTCTGCCTCCACAATTGCGAGTCTTGACGAGACTCCGTCAAATTCACTTCTCAATTTGAGGTGAGACTCCTTTTCTTTCGAAAGATCTGCAACCAAACGATCAAGTTCGCTGAGCTTCTCCCGGTAGTTGGTTTCGAGATCATTGTAAACCTTGATTTGAGATTGCAACTCACCATTAATGGTTGCAATCTTACCCTCGTAATCCCTTTGAAGATTGTCGTAAGACGATGCTTTCAAAGAGTATTCGTGAACCTTCGTTTTGAGCTGAGAGATCTCGTTCATGTAGTTGCTCTCAGTTTCGTTCAACTTGCTCTGAAGCTCGTCGACGTTGGTTCTGTAAGTTGTAACCTCTGAGGCCAATTCATTTCTCTCAGCTTCAAGTCTTTGAATCTTGTCATCAGATTTGCTCTTGAACTGGTCAAATGATTCCGTAGCCTTCATAAGTGCATCCTCTGCGGCCTTGGCAATATTGCTGAACTCAGCAACTTGCGATTCTGCAAGCTTAAGGTCGTTCTTGATATCCTCATATTCAGAGGGGAGAACCACTGTATCTTCACCATGCAAGTAAGAGTTGCTCAACGAAGGCTCCCTAGATTGGACAGGCTTGGCTGAAGATTCAGAGATCTTTCTTCTAAGTCCCTCAATGAGAGATTGCTTCTCAGCAAGCTTGGACTTTGCATCCAACAACTTTTGACTCAATTCATTGACTTGCTCAAGTTTCGTGTTTTGAGCACGCAAAGCCATCTCTGACTGGCTGGATAAGATCAGGATTCTTTCTTCCTTTTCAGCAATCTTGTCGAGTAATGCCTGGTAGTTCAGGGCACTCTCTGCCAATCTGCTTGACAAGTCCAGCGAAGCGGATTCTCTCTCCCTAATGAGCGACTGCAAGTTGGTGACGAAGGCATTGAGATGCTCTTTGTCCTTCTTAAGTTGGGTGATTTCCTCTTGCAATGACCGATGCAAAGTGGTCAAGACTTCCTTCTCGGTCGATAAGTTCTTGTTCGAAGTGTTGGCATTGACCAAGTTTCTCTCTGCATCACGCAACTCGTTGGATTTCTTCACCAAAAGCTCCTCCTGTTTAGAAGCCTGCTCCTTCCAGAAGGTGGCCTCTTTCTTGAAGTAATTAACGTCGGTTCTGGCACTTTCAAGCAACGTTTTGGAGTTTTCCAATCTGCTCTCCGTCAATTCAACGGAGTGCTTCAACGACGAAAGCTTGAGCTGGAACTCGTCCTTGGAATTGTTAGCCACGGTGAGTTTCTCGTTAAGCTTGGCAATCTTGCTTGCGGATTGCTCCCGGAGTTCCCGCAATGCCTTTTCACTTTCACTGAGTCTTGATCTCAAGTCTCTGGTAGCACTGGACCGGGCATTGTCACCATTGTGGCTCACGGTGGAGACATCAGATCCATTCAAAGATTTCAAGAGGTCTCTCTCCTTGGTAACTGCTTCCAATTTTATTCCAATGCTATCCAATTCACCTTGCAAGGTCAAAATAGCCTCTCTGGCCTCTTCAACAGCTGCAACTTCGAATCCGTTAGTCTCATGCTCTTTCTCTTCGAGCTGATGTCCAAGTTGTCTAATGGCCAATAGCAATTCCTCGTTCTTCTGTTGCAACTCAATTATACTGGCAAAATTGATGAGACGCTGGGTGATAAGCTGGTCGGTATCGGTTTCGATTGTTCCGTCATTGTTTCCGCTCTTGGCCAAAATCAGATCGATGACTCTCTTTTCATTGTTAGTCAATGGGTCATCATTACCTTCTCTGACCTTGGAGTGGATCAAATAGTAACACAACTGGCGCCCAAGATCCTTAGATAATTGCTTGACGGAGGCAATCTCGGTCTCGTAAGAAGCCAATCTGACCCGCAATCTGTTAGTCTCCTTCTCGCTCTCGACTTTGTCAATACGAGCATCCTGTAATTTGGCAACCATGTCCTTCATTGATTGCTCATAGTACTGGATCTGATTTCTGTAGTTGGAGATGGCCGGTTTCTTCGACTCGAGCTCAGACACAAAGTGTTGTAATTGGTCAGCAAGTTTCTCCTTTTGAGACCGTTCTAGCACAAGCTCCTTCTTGATATGGTTGAACTCTGTGTAGAGAGAAGACAAGGAGATACCTTGTGGGCTGGATTGCATGATTAGCTCTGCAGATTGAGCAAGTTTGGGTAGCTCGGTTTCCTTGTGCAATTCTGAATCCAAAGCTTCCTCAGTTCTTCTAAGTCGTTCTTCCAAGATTATGATCTTCTCCTCTTTGTCGGAGAGTTCCTTCTGTAACGAACCAATCGAATCTGCAGTTGATGATTTCAACTCCTCAGCATATTCTTCAAGCTGAGAAATGCGTTCAGCACGCTCACTGACTTGAATATTAAGTAGCTCAATCATGTCATCCTTGGCATTGGATTCTCTAGAGTATTTGATGGTTTGAACCTCGGATTGAGACTCAAGCTCGGAAGACTTTGCGTATGCCTTTTCAAGCTTCTCTTCAAGAGTTTTCACTTGCGACTGCAAAGTTTCATTCAATGACGTTAAAGTCTCCGTTTTGGATGCCAATGAAGAGATCTTGTTGGAGTCTCTCAAAAAGTCAGAATCCTGTCTCTTGATCAACTCGGTGTACTTATCCTGAATAGATTTCAATTCCTGTTCGTACCAATCCTTTTGGTTTTTCACGTACAGAAGCTCATTAGTGACTTTGCTCAAGTCGAGTTTAAACTTGAACTTGTCGTTGGTGACTTCGTTCAATTCCTTGGTAAGTTGGCTCAACCGTTGTCCAGACTCCACGTTGGACTTGGTGAGCTTATTGATCAGATCGTTGAGTCTGAACAATTCCTGATCTTTATCTCCCAATCTCTCGGTGAATGTTGATTCTTGCTCCTTGTTGGTTGATTCTAGACGGTAAATCTTATCTGTGAGCGACGAAACCTGGGACCTCAAGCTCGAAATAAGCTCCTCTTTGCCCAGCGAGGATGCGCTCAGGTTCTCGTTTTCAGTGGTGAGTTTCTCGTTGGCTGCGGTCAACTTATCGATTTTCTTTTGGAGCGTATCGAATTTCTTCTGTTGAACCTGGCTGATCTGCTCTTGGTTCAATTTGAAAAAGGAGAGTTCAGACACAACACCTTGGTACTGCAGAGCCCGGTGGGCAAGCTTGGACACGAGGCTGGTTGGCACCGATAAAAGCTCTGATGGATCTACTCCAACAAAAGTAGCACCAGCCTGCAATTCTGCGGCTCTTGACGTCTGCCCATCGTTCTTTCTCGTGTCGAGATCGACTGCACTAGCAAACGTGTCGTTGGCAACCGAGTCAAAAGCATCTTCCTCGGCCTCGGCCAAGTTTTCGAGCTGGGAACTCCGGTGGTGAACAACAGGCGAGCTTCTCACCTGCTCCACAGAATCTTTGGCAACACTGAAGCTCCGCGGCGTGGTGATAGGCTCAATATCCTTCAATGGCGGGAGCAGCTTCAGGGGCGTGGTGAATGGAGGGACAGCTTCTGGTGGATTCAAGGTCAATGACGTATTAGCATCGACGTCGTTGGCATCGGCCACACTCAGCGGATCAGCCTGCAATTGAGGCAAGTCGATGTCGATGTGTGGAGCATTTTCAGCGTCTTCCGGATACACATCTGCGGCGTTGGCTCCATCTTCCAGAATGGTTAATTGGGGAAGTGTGGAACCATCAGATTGATTCTGGTCATCCAATCGATTGGAGAGGCCGGAACCCTCGGCCTTTTCCGGCTGAGAACCGTTATCGTTGGAGGGATGGTCCATAACCAGCTGAATTGATTGATAACTTGGGGTGGTGATGGGTTGATGGGTGGCTGGATAGTTGGTAGGTAACACCCGTGCACCAGGCGAGAGGGTCTGCCCGGGTGGTGGCTGCAAATATGTATGTGTCAAACTAGCGCATGCACCGAGCGGACGGAAGCTTGGGCGGCAGATTGACAGTAATAGTGCTTAGATGAGATATTGGTATCAAAGGCAAGCTTTTATGGTGATTTTGTAGCTGTGGAAGCGCAGGCAGGCTTGGAGTTGTCGCGTAAGTTATTCTGGTGAGTTTTGGACTCTCCGAGGGGTTACAAGGCTATGAAACGCAGAATAAGGAGCTAATTCAATCAATTGGAGATCATTATAACGATCAAGAGACTCGTGTAGTTCATGAGTACAGTCTAAGATGAAGATTGGTGTATCTTGCTGGTCTATTTGGCGCACTTTGTCACATTTCTGCTCAAAGTTACCGCCTCAGCACCCCAAACATAAACTATAGCTCCTTCCAGCATTTATCTCAAGATTGGAATATTGGTTCTTTCGACTTTCTGACCATGGGACCCCACGGTTGACGTTGGTCGCAGCTGCGAGGGCAGATGCCCTAGCACACGTGACGTTCGCCCGCAGGAATATTTGCATGGCCACGCCCCCCGCGGGCAGCACCCGTGCACCCGCAGCGTGCGCATAGCACCCGAAAACATTTTCGCTTTTTCACTTGACTGACTTCTTTATCCAACAGCAGCCATGATTGAACCATCGTTGAAAGCTTTGGCTTCCAAGTACAACTGTGAGAAGTCTATCTGCCGTAAGTGTTACGCCAGATTGCCACCTAGAGCTACCAACTGCAGAAAGAGAAAGTGTGGTCACACTAACCAATTGAGACCAAAGAAGAAGTTGAAGTAATCGGACAGCTTCTTTGGCGCAGAATGTGGGTGGTGTGCTGCTGACGTATTGTGGCCGCTGCCTGTGCCCTGCGGGATATTTAGCTTATACATGTTAATACATCTATCTTTTGGAGTCGATGTAGCGACGGAACTGATGGAGAAAGTGGGAGAGAGAAAATGGAGGTGGCGACACTGGAAAAAGGAAGAGCCGCTACAGCGAAGACGAAACAAAGCAAACCGAAGCGTTGAAAGTGTCGAGACACTCACAAACAGGCCATGTCGACCAGTCCAAAATGAACGTTGGGTTAGGCAATGGCCTGGCTGAACTCTGAATCTGGTTATGGAAAGACGAGTCAGAGTCAGTCCAGTTCAACGGCCACGTTTTGTTTACAACTGTACTCTGGCTACGACGCTCAGTGTTCGCTGTTTTCGGATTCGACACCGCCGTGCTTTCCCCATTGAATCTCCACTCCATGTCCCGTTAAAACGCAATAGTAGACTGTTCCCAGCTCACAGCCGGAAGTCTGCTTCCAGTATATTCTATAGAAGTCAGCCCAGCCCATGTTTTCACCCACAAACTTACACAGATGCTTTCTTTCTCTTCTTCTTTCTTAGTCTGGCTGTCTCCTGTTCTTGTAGCTCACCCCAAATGATTCTTCAAAATTTTTGGTTTGAGAAGCAGCATGAGCATGGAAACTTCGCTTTTGAGGCCGAATCCACAGCGTCGACAGCATACTACATCTTTAGCTCTTTACTGCAAATTTGCTCATGACAGACCTTGTTCTCACCACTATATTCCGCTCTTGTCCCCAATAGGAAGTCTTCATCCTCTAGTCAAGGCTGTTGATGGATACTTCCTAACTAAGAAACTCACTTCTCGGTAAACTCAGCTGCCGATAAAGTCTCTTGCTGAAACACCATCTTGATGAAATTCTCTTGATATAATCTTACACTCCATTAGTAAGCACTCGCCAGAACTCACCAACGTGTTCTGTCTAAAGATCCAGCTCAATATCTGTAAGACCCTACTGATTACTCTATCTGACAGTACATCGATATTTCTCTTCTACAATTGATCTCAGCGTTTCCAGCTAATTCGAATCGGCACCTCTGAGCCCTAATTTTCTCCATTCCACCTCCCGTTTCGGCAATCTACCGGTATATCCCGCTTAGTCTCAGTGGACTGTTTCACTTTGCCAAGATCAGACATGCGCTCCAGATCAATTCCATTGTAATTTCATCACCATTATCACCGCTGAAATTTCCCAATTCTCTTATCGTTAGAAATGTTTGTCCGCCCACTTTCTTCTTACCTCCGTCGCCGTGAAAGCCGTTATCCTGTCTACATTGCGTGGCTATCAGTCAACTGATTCTTGCTCTTCATCCCCAATTCTCATTTGCATCCTCCAAAATGGAAATTACTTTGGCAAACTTTCATCGACTCGGGGCTTTGTTGCCCTTTTATAGTTATTTTTCTGCGCCTCCGCCACTCCTTCGTTGTCATCAACTCTCCCCCACCTCTCCTAGCTGGCACGTGCCTGGACCCTACCTAAGCACCACAAACTCGCCACAACACCCCATGCTGCAATTGTACAACCGAAAGCCGGCGATAGCACACCCCATACACTCGGTGTTCGTCTATAAATATGGGTGGTATCCCCCCGATTTGCAACCCCGGACTTTGCTCTAGCCCCAGCTCTATCGCCGGTCGTGCGCGCACCGCCGGCCTGACGAAAACCCTCGCACACTAAATCTGATCTAGTCAGCCCGTCCATAACGCAACCACATCCCGCCACTCGTGACCTTGAACTCCGTGGCTCCAATCAATTCCCGCCAAGGTCTTATCCTCCACCCCTGGCCATTCCTTGTTGTCTGGCGGTGCCAATTTCCTGCGTCCTGGCCCGCCACCGTCATCAGTCTGAACCCACCCCAACCTACTCACGCAGCCTACCCCAGCACCGTCTTGCATTTGTGCAGTGGCCCCTCCCGCTCGTGTCGCCGGTGCCCTTTTGTGTATTTCTGGAGCAACTCATCCCAACCTGCTTCCAAAAATCCCGAAGCGCCCCCACTAGAGCAAGGAGTCCCCTATCTCGCGTGTCTGGCCTGTTCAAGGAATGAACAATATCTCCGAACAAGGATATCCGTATAACCCGTGTGACACCATCGCGTTGCCGCCGGAACAGATCTCCGTCCCTACTTCGTTACAAGGCCTGCAACTCTCCCATACAAAGCGCCAGAACAGCATGTCAGCTTACACAAATGACCCGTCACTGAAACGCACGGCTAACCCATTGCAAATGCAGTTTCTGATGCAGAGCAACGTCCCAGGAGCTCAAGCTTTCCCAGTGGCTGCTTCTCCTGCCCGGTTCGCCTCGGCAGCTTCCTCGCGTCGCAATGCTAGAAAGTCAGTGCCGTTCCCAGTGCAAATGACGCCCCAGCAGCATCACCAGGGCCTGACAATGAAGACTCCTACGCCTTCCACCTACGACATTCCACTGAGCCCCAATGTCAACCAAGCTTCTGCCCCCAATAATCTGGATCTGTCGGGTTCAAGCCCCATGGTTGACCAGATGGTGGTTACAGGCGCCGCCACTTCGGCTCCGGTGTCTATGGGTGCTCCTCCTCCCAAGAAAGATTCTAGTGGTGGAGTTCCGCTGCCCCGCGACCCACTGAGACCACAGAAACTGCCCGCTGCAACCCCTCAAAGTCAACCGCTGCTAGACCAGCCGCAACAGAGAGCAATGTCTGACGAGGAACAGCAACTAGCTACAAAGTTGAAGGAAACTTACAAGAACATTGTCAACTTCGAAGAGGTGGTGCAGAAAAGTTGTATCGATTTGACTATAAAGATCAACCAAAACAACTTCTCCTCCATGAATTCTCCTTACAACTCGTCGATTTATGGTCAGCAGCAGGCACAGCATTTACCTGGCTCACCAGCTCTGTTGCAAACGGCAGTTCCCGCCAGCTCCACCGAGCTTTCCAATAATTTGTGGACCATTTACCATCATAACGTCACGTTATTGAACAACTACTATGACTTTCTCATCACAGCTCTTAAGCCTACTGCCAATTCAACCCAATTCAAGACAGGGAAAAACATTGTGGATCTTTACAAGATTCCTCGACGCATGTGGGTGTACGGTATTGTGGGCTTTTTGGAAGTGTTGAAGAATATCATGAGCATCTTCCAAGACCATGAAATTTTCCTGTGCTTCATTGCATACTGCTTCAGTATTGTCTCAAACTTAACAGACCCAGCCCTTGAAATGGAGGGATGGTGGTGCGAGAAGTTGGGTGACTTGTCTCGTATGGCAATCGCCCTTTATGCATCACGGTTCATCGACTGGAAAATCAGCGCCGAGTACTGGTACTCGGTGGGAATGAAAACCATGTATGGTCATGGAAAAATCTACTATCACATATGTACAGTGCAGCAGGACAATTTGGAAGCACTTGTCAACATCGGCAAATCCGTCATCTGCCGGGACCCCTTTGTTCCAACTCAACAATACTTACGGTTAGTTGTCGAGAACATTTGTACTCAACGCAACATCCTTTCATTGCTCGAATTGCCCATCATTGATTTCATCAAGATTCACAAAGTGCTTTTGAGCATCCACACTAATTCTTACAACAGTGAAGCATCTCATCAAGGAGAGAACATTCACGATGCTCAACTTCAATATGGTATCGACTTAGTAACTCGTTATGGACTTACTTTTGGTTGTGACTCGCACGGTTTCAATTTCTTCACAAGAACATTCTGCCTTCCTGGTGCATCTCAGAATAAGTATGGCGCGGATCCTTTTAATCTGTACCTCAAGCAGCAACATGAGCAGGACCAGCAGAGCAATACTCTTGACACTATTGAGAAAATGAACTTTTGGTTCAACAAGGGGTCTCTATTCGCTATCGCTAACGTGAATCATCTCATTGGCTTTGGTGATCCCAAGAACCCGTTTGCTAAAATCTTCCAACTCCCAGAGGCTCTCAAGGAGCGGAAAGACAAGAAGGACAGAAAACGCAAGTCTAAGACTCTGGGAACTCAAGAAGATATAAATGAACCCTCAATCGGAATTTCAAATATTAGTGGAGTGGAAGGACAATTCTTACTTGCATCTGAGTTGTCAGTGACAGATTGGTTTTACTGTTTGTCATACGTCAACAAGTCTGTTCTTGAGCTATCGTTCCGCATTTTGAACCACTATCTTGTTGGTCCTAAACAGGCTTCAACATGTCACGTCATCGTTTGGTTATATTTCCTTATCGCTGTTGGTGAAGCTTCAAACAAGTATCCAAACTCTCGGAACATGTTCATGTGGTTGCTTCGTAAGTTTTTCCCATGGGAGTCTCTCATCAATTACTTGAACACTTTGTTCTCGGTGGTCACCAACAACAAGAATTTGAGTGATTTGTGCCGGAACTACTTGGTCAACCACCCTGATTACATCAATCATTTCAATGAGCATGAATTTCTACCAGAAGTTTGGAAGTGCTGGGGTACATTGTGGTTTGATGTCATCTCTCCCAAACAAGACTACAACGACTTGCATTCTGCTGGTGTACTGAGTCACGGTTTGTTCGACTTGCCAATTTGTGGAACTTCCCCAGTTATCAATATGAATGGTAACAGTCAACACCCACATGGTGGCAAGAGCAAAGCAAGGGATCAACAAGAACGCGACAATGACGAGAGACTAGTTCGTATCATATTATTGGCAAGGATCTTGGCCGATAAATATGACTACGGGCTTGTTAGAACTCAGGACGGTTTCAAGTATGACGAGAAGACATACAACGAAACTGAGAGTGATTACTTGCTCACTTGTTCTGCTCCGACTATGGCAAACGAGCTCTTCGCATTTGTTCGTGAGGTTGTATATGGAGATGGGCGCCTTGTCCAGAATAGTTTCGTCTCTCCAATTTCACCTGGAAATCTTGTGAATTCCGAGAGCTTGGTCTCCATTACTGCAGAAGATAAGGATCAATACTGGTTCAAACTTCGTGACAAATCGCAGTGGACTCAAGAGGACGAAGATGCCATCTTGGGTGAGGAGATGATCGATGATGAAGATTTGGGAGGTTATGCCGACTCTGAATTTGAGGATGAAGAGCCTGATTATCAGCAACAATTGCAGTCTCACGATATGGCTCAGTCAAGTCATCTCCAAAACCATCACTTTTTCCATCAACTGCAACATCAGCAGGCACTCTTGGATAGCACTACCCGCGGTTTCTATCCTGATAACTACGTGGTGAACGCTGATTTACTACCAGTCCTTGGAACTGCGGATCTGGCCATAGAGGGTGATTTAGGTGACAGGATGGACTCAAGTTTGACCTACATCACTTTAGATACCAACATTTGGTTGAAGCATTGTGGACGTATTTTCAAATGTGTCCGCAGCAAGGTTTTCAAAGTCCTGATTCCTTTGATCGTTTTTCAAGAGCTCAGATCATTACGGAAATCTGCTGAGGCTACAATTGCTGATGCTGCGACAAGGTCGGTGATTATCATTCGAGAGTTGTACTTCGCTCATGAGATTGTTCCATTGAGATTTGATGGAACGGTTGCCAGTGATATCAATGAAACAACTGAATTTGAAAACAATTCGAACTGGATGAGCAATGTTGATCTGACCATCTTAAACGTTGTTAACGAGCATGATGAGATCAGCAAGAAATTATTGAAGGGATTACAATGCACCATCAATGGGCCCAAACAGGTTGTTCTCGACAGCAAACTCGCCAAGTTATTCCGCTATTGCATTTTAATCACAGATGACAGAAACATGCGACTTCGAGCAAAGACCTCTGGGTTGACTAGTTACCAAAGCAAGTGGCTCTTTGGACAGCTCGAAGAAATCTTCCCAGACAAATGCATCGACTAAGCCTCGCTCTGCATCTTATCAGCATTTATATTCATTTCATACAGATGAAGCTGCACATACAATAACTAAACAAACATACAAGAAAAGAACAGACTACTGTAAACCTAAATTGAAACCTTAAAATGCTATTATTATAAAACGTATTTAGAGAAGCCAGCCCAAAGTCTTATCGACAATAGTTGGCTTAGTACGGCCATTGGCCTCCATTTCAGCATAACACTCGTACTCATGTTCCTCAATCTCCTCAAGACCTGTTTGGAGATCGGCATCCTCTGGTCTGATGAAGCTGGTACGCTTCCATACTTTCCAGAAAATGAAAACAGCAATAGCCACGAACAACATCACATAGTTGTACAAGAATGTATCAATGGACCATCTACCTGGCATAAACACCGTGTAGCCCAAAATTCCAACCACACACCACAAGATACATGTAGCGACGATGGCTGAGTATGGCTGCCACCAGGACTTGAAAGTAAAGTTGTTTCTGTCAATACCCTGGACCTTACATGCTCTGTAGAAGCACAAGTAAGTCACACCCATCATAGCATAGTTGAGAATCTGAGAACCAGTACACAAAGACACCATGTAGTTCAACACCTTGACACCGGAGCTTCCCAATTGCAACAAGGACAAGAAGGAGAAAGCAACCGACACACCCACACAGTAGAGTGGAACACCGTTCTTGGTACAGTACTGGAAGAAACTTGGCACGAAACCCTTAAGGGAAAGCGAGTAAAGTGCTCTGGACGAACAGTAGGTGTAAGAAAGACCAGCAGAAAAGGCCGAAGTCACAATCAACGCATTCACAATCGATGGAAGCACATCAATACCCAAGTTCTGCATGGCCACAACATAAGGCGAAGCAGCAGCATTGGAAGTGTCTGCGGTCTTCTCCAAGTAGGTTGGGTCGTTGTAAGCAATCAAAATGGTCACGGAAAGACATCCACCAATGTAAAAGAGAACCAAACGAGCCAACACGGTACGGAAAGCTTTGGCCATGGTCTTTCTAGGGTTCTTGGCCTCACCGGCAGTCATACTGAGGTACTCAGCAGACACAACCACGAAACAGGCAGAGAACATACCAGCCAAGAAACCTTGGAAACGTCCCGTAGACCCAGTGCCAATGTGTTCAGCGATGGGTCCGCCAGCAGCTCTCCAGTTTCTGAAACCAAATGCATCGTGCTTAGGGTTACCTCCGCACATGGTGATGAGGGTGAAGAACAAGAGACCAATACACAAGATCAACTTTCCGATAGAGAGCCAAAACTCCGACTCACCGTAGATCTTCACGGCGAAGATGTTGACGAGAGCATAAATGGCAATCTGGATGCAGAGGGTGATGGCAGGCGAGTAGTCGTCTCTCCAAAAGTGGATCATACCGTTGACAGCAGTGATCTCAAACGGAATGTACAAACTTTCCATCAACCAGAAGTTGATGGAGGCAGCAGCCTCGAAAGCTGGGTCCACCACTCTTCCGGCCATGGTCAAGAAAGGCGAATCCAAAGGCAAGTAACACACCATTTCACCCACGGAAACCGTCAAGAGCAAAATGACGGAGGTCCAGAACAAGTATGCCAAAAAGAGACCCAAGGGTCCTGCGTTGACCAATCCACTGGAACCGATGGTGATGAACAATCCGGTACCGATACTTCCTCCGATTGCGATAAGGTTGACATGTCTAGACTGCAACGATCTTCTTGTGTGGCTGCGGGCCTGGATCGCCGAGCGAGAATCGGAGTGGGTCACCGACTGGTTTTCAGTATAGTCAACTCCATAGTTGTCGGTAACCTTGTACCCCGGATCGGACACTTTCTTCTCAGGGTCCTCAAACGACATGGTTGCGAATTTGATGTGATGGGGAAAAAAAAAACTTTGTCGTTTAAATGTCTCGACAACAAGGTGCTAAATACCAAAGGTGATGCTAGCAGCAGTTCGGATCCCACAGACAGATATGGAAACTTTTGATAGCACTATCTCGAGATGAATTTTGCCTGATCGAGTAGTTAGATCCCCGGGCGGGCATATTGCTTTTAAACGAAAAACTTCCCCAGAGACGATGGCTATTCTGTGTACAACTGGTGCAGTGAGCACAACCAGGACAAGCCAATGGCATGTTGGTCGGCAGTTCCATTTGCCAAATTCTCCCCGACTAGGCCAGTGGTTGCTGTTTCGTGACATCATATTGCTCCGGGCGCAGGAGGTTGCCTGGCTGAGTGCAGTATACGCTCCTGTATGCCGGATAGCAGCCGAAACACTGGCTGATCATGTGGGCAACTGGGGGACACAAACCGGGCGACAAAAGTCTTGGATCCGGCAGCGTAGCGCATTGAGCATTCTCCGACAGCGTTTTGTGTTTGTGGTTCTTTTTTTGCCTCCACCGCCCGGTGGTCCATGGGGGTGTTTTGCATCACGTGATGGGGGACCATGGGGAGGGGCGCAGACAGGCAGCGGCCTTATCTCTATCGCGAAGTGGACGCCCCAGATAAGCAACACAGGCGTGTGGTGCGGGACCTCTTACCCCATTCGGGCCGGTTGAGTCGGCCACGCCCTGTGCCGAAGTATCGCGAATAGTAACATTTGGGTTCGTAACTTTGGTGGCCAAACCTCGCCCTGGAGTTAGTGTGAGTCTGGCGCCCTGCATGGGCGGAGGGCGCCGGCGTGGCTCCTGTGCACAGCGCCCCGCCGCCTAGTTTTGAGTCGAATTCCTGCAGCCACCTAAGCCACCCCACCTCAGTTAACCCACTATATTGGCTGATTCCGCGCCCAGCCTAAACTTGCTCCCGGCCAGAACTTGCAACGAGCGAGTCGATTAAGGTGAGTAATTTCACAAGCTGGCGAAGCCCGTCAAACGTCAGGGGATTTTGGTCGCCGGCGTTAGCGGCGCCAAGCTTTTCGTTCTCGAGCAAGGCATCTCGCTTCATCACCGCAACCACAAGTCGTTGGTAGTGGGTCATGAGGTCCTGGGCCTGCACGATTCCCGGTGTGTAGGAAGGCCCCATCGAGAGGAGCACAGTTGCAACAAGCTGGAACGCCGGCACAAGAAACTCGTAGTACGACACCAGTTTGAGCGAGTCGGGCGTCGAGTCGAGAGGCGATCGACGGTCTCGAAACACGGCGGGAACGTCGAGCGAGAGGTTGAAATGGGCATTTTGGCTGGAGTTTTCGGAGGCAGTGTCAATAACCAAGTCGAGTCCGAGGTCAGCATCCACCGATAAAAACTTGAGGCGGCGAATTACCGGGAAAATTTCATTTTGCACGAGGTGCGATGCTCCCACCTTGGTTTGGGCAATGCGAATAAGCACATACAAAGTAGACTTTAGTGCGGTGAGCTCGTAGAGGAGAGTCTCCACATTTATGCCCGACGGCTTTTTTGCATCGCCGTCCCCACAAGCAACAATCACCTCGTCGGCCCGCTTCAATGAGCTCACCAACAACGAGAGCGAGTTGTTGCGGATCAAAACGTCGAGAATGGCCGACGAGTTTTCGAGGGTGGAGAGGTGGATCAACGACTCCATGAAGATGATGGAGGTGATGCGAGGCACCCCCTCCGAGTAGATGGAGTCGTTGCACACAATGTCGATGAACCGTTTGTCGATGGACCGGAGGATGGTGAGAACGTGGTGGAGCGCAGCCTCGGTCTTGATGCTTCTCTGTAGAAACTTGTTGAGTAGAAGGTACAAGTCGGACCGCAACGAGGCGGTGGAATTCGGACTGAGGATGCCGTTGACACAGGTCTTGAAGAGCGGGAGAAGCCGGTGCAACGTGTGCTCGGTGCTGTCCCCACCGGTTTGTTCGTTTTCTTCCTCGTACAAGTCAAAGAGGAGCACGCACAACGACATCAACTCCTCGGCAAACTGGATGTCTCTCTCGTAGTACTCGTTGTTGATCTTGGGGAGCACCATCTGCATCACCCGGAGAATGAAGTCGGACTTGTCCTGGACCCCGTCGCTGGTGAGCACCTGGATGATCTGAACCCACGAGTGCAACGACCTCAAGTGGAGTGCTTTCAACAGGTTGGTCACGAGAAGCTTCTGCAAGAGAGCCTCGATGCGTCCGGCGTCGGCGACCGCCTCGTTGTTCAGCGCATTCTTGGTCTCGTCGGTGGGCAAGTTGATGTCAGCGAGCTGTTCGTTCAATCTGATCAACTTGCTCAAGATTGGCACTCGGGAACCCTCGGTTTCCTTGTCCTTCTTGTACTCAAGAAGCAAATTGTTGAGGTTGTACTTGTTCTCAAACTTGTCGAACCGGTACTCATCGATGTTGAAGAACTGGTAGTTCAACACATCCAAAAAGTTCAACACCTTTGGAGTGCCATTGAGGAACTCGGTGCTCTCAAGAAGCAAATTCACGTAGTACTCCTTCTTGGAGATCGACTTGATGTCATGAAGCTCAAGCGACAAGTACTGGAGCACGCTGTTCTTGTAGCTGATAAAGTTGAAGAACGTCTCACAACTCAATTCGTCCTGGACAAACTTGTTGGCGTATCCATCTTGAAGGTCTCCATCAAACTTAAAGTTTTGCCATATCGTCATGTCGTCAATTTTTGGCTGAACAGTCAAGAGTTTGGAAAACAAATCGAACTGTCTCAAGTAACTCAACGTGATGCGAGACGAGATAGGATTCTGGCACAACAGAACAATGATCTCCATGATCAATGAGGTCAACTTGGCGGGCCCAATACCAATATGATGCTTGAAACCCTTGCTGTAATCGACCTCAGAGATCAAGTCCAAAGTCGAGATTAACAACTCCACTAGATTCAGAAGCAAAATGATCTGCTCCTCTGGGTTTCTCAGCTCTCTGAGCTCCAATCTGTCTGCCTTCACGGAGTATCCAAGAAGGAAATGCGACACTGAGGCTTGCGGAGTAGATGGCAAATTGGAAATCAAGTATTTGAGAATGTTGTATTTCATTTGAAGCAGGTCTGTGATCAGTTCAATTTGCAGAACAAAACCATACTGGATTCTCAAGGATTCATCAATGGTCTCGAAAATACTCAACAAACGATTGCGTTGCAAGAGTACGCTGTTTCCCCCATATCCTTGCAGCACAAATAATTGGGACTGAGAGATTTGGCCCAAGATATGAATTGCAGTCTCGGCGATGGCCTCCTCAGGATATCCAACATACAATGCAAAATGGACTATGCTTGGAATGTGGAAGAGAAGAATTTCGTAAAAGTCAGCGACACCCTTGGTTCCCAACGAAGCTGGATAGTAAATGTCGTCAAAAGTTGTCTTTGGAGCAGAGACAACCAAACTCATAGAAGTACCGTATCCCATAGGAGCACTCGACTCAGAACCTGGGACGGAATCGGCATCCTTCAAGATTGGGAGAAGTCTCTGAATAAATACCTCTTGCACTTGCAAGATCTGATCGAATGACTTCAATGCAACCTTCACCAAATTGGTGACAACAGTATCGTTGTCCATTGCCTCGGCGCCGGTATCGATAATGTCAAAAAGAACAGAGTTTGCCTTGTCATCGAACAAATAGTTCAAAATAGCCAATGCGTGGTGCAATTTCAAATAGTTTTGGTAAGACAAACCAATCTTCTCACCAGAGGCAAGTTCCGATGATGCAAACATGCCATTCGGTTTGGCCAAGTTGAGCAAGATGCTTGGAGCAATGTCGTTGATGAATGGCCAGTCAATTTCATTCAAGGATGTGTGAACAATGTTTAAGATCATACTCTGGAGAGTTTGCTTGCCAGACTTCGTCTTGAGGCTCTTAGTGTGGCCGAACACCTCAACCAAAAGATACTCAATGTATGGCCAAACACCGATTTGATTCTGGTGGCGATAGCCTGCTCCAAGATTGGCAGGATATAAAAGAACAAGGTTCTTGTCCTGAGCATTGGCGCTGACCGGCGCAAGGAGTCTCTCCAAAAGACGAACAAAATTGATGACTTCAGACAAGTTTGTCAATGAGATCAGGAAGCTCTGCTTCAAACTAATACCGCGGTGAAGCAGCTTGAGTTTTGTGAGCTCTGATTTAACAGAGTTGACTGGGTTTGATGACAATGAGACTCCCGCATAACGAGTGGTTTCAGTTGGAGTATTGTTGGTTCCCTCGGTCTCGTTGATATTGAAACACAACCAGCGATCAACAACATTCCAGATCTTGTATCTGATGTCCAAGGAGTCCTGGTCATATGCAAAAGTGGACAAAAGGTTGAGGACCAAGTTGAGAATAATGGTTCTGTTTCCGTCATTAAAGATCACAGGTGATGACCGGTTTTCACTGCTGGATGTCTTAGCAGAAATGATCAAGTTGTCAAATTTGAGGAAGTTTGTAATGATGGGTTGGAAGCGAGCAAAGGCCATCAGTCTCAAGTTCTTGGAAACTGGGCCGTTGCCGTTGGCATTCTCCACAATCAAAGATACAAGCATTAAGAATCCCGAAATGAACACAACGGAGTCTTCTGATAATTGGATGGACAAAGGTTTGGGCTTCTCGGCATCCTGCTTGGCCAAAGAGGAACCGGAGAACAAATATTCCTGTTTTTTCTGCTGATTCTTCATGTGAGCACTCAAGTCGAGCTCTAAGTTTTCTGTCAATGCGTCAATATAGTAGGTCAACGAGTTGATGATGGAATCAACAGAGATTTTGGAGTAGTCATTTCTCTTGATACTTCCACTTTGAGAATTGAGCAAGATGTCCCAGATTTTGGCACTGGCTGATTCTCCGCTAAAGGTCAAACTTCCCAAAAGCAAACAGAAAGTGGCCGTGATTAAGGGTGAGGTATTGTTGGAGATTCCCCAGCTGATGAATCCCACGACATTTGAATCATCAACAGCCCAGAATTCTTCACAAAGTTTTGGTCTGTGAGTGTATGTGTAGACACAAGACATGTAGAAGCGCTCCAATTCCGCTCTGGTGGCAATTTCGTCAAGGTTCAAACCTTGTTCGGTTTCAAGCCCAGAGTTTGAAAGTTCTCTGGTCAGTTTTTTCGTGGAGAGAACAAAGCTATCAAAGTCTCCTCCGGACACTGAGCCATTTCTGCCTGAACTTGTGGAATCTGACTCGATTTGTTTTCTGTTGGATGAAGATAACAAGAAATCTTCTTCACTATCACGCAACAGGGTAAGAACAATTGCAGCGTGGTTGATGAAGTTCGAGTTAAATTTATGGAAGAATGGACCCAACAAACAGTCGCAGAACTCGGTGGAAAGTGTGTAAGTCAGAGATTCCAACAAAGTAGCCACATTAGAAAATTCTGGCCTTTGTTTCGTGAGTTGGGCCAACTCTTCTCTTGCAGGGTACAAGAACTTAACTGGCACCAACGTAGGGAAGGATTTCTGAAGCAATGGTCTGAAGTTGTAGAGGTTGCTGTGTTCGTAGAGGTTTTTGGCTTCAGGACGAGCCGTCTCTGCTGTGTACGAAAGAAGCTGCTCCAAAGTTCCATAGCTTATGAGCCACTCAACATACTTCAAGATGTCCTTCTCGAAATCGTATTTTTTGGTACGAGCCTCCTGCTCCTTGCACCACGGAACAAACGCAATGAAATACATCAATTTGATCACAAGTGCATAGGTACGAATAGAAGTTTGGGACAAGTCGATCAAGTCGCCGTTGCCCTTGACCTTGGCGTAATCTGCGGTCAATTCCTTGACAAAATTCTCGTGAAACTTGGCCACCTGCTGATCAGCGAGGTCTGCTGGGCTTGTAGCCAATCTCAAAAGGGACGGAAGGTAATGCAATATGAGCACATCGGCATTGTCGGAGATGTTCTCGTTGACGTGGGCCACGATTGTCAGGTAAGTTTCCCACGAGCCCAATTCGCCAATATACGAGTCCACAAGCGTATAGAGCATCTGACTCAAGAGACTGTGGATATCAAAGAGCTTATTCTTCACGAATTTCACTCTGGTGACAAATTGCAAGTCATTGATATCACCAGTGACTTTCTGCTTGTCAATGAGGTCATTTTGGATGCGGAGAAGCTCGTAGATCCTCTTGAAACTGGCGAGAATCGACCGGAGCAACGTTGACGCCGGCTGGCCCTGTGGATATAGAAGCAGCAACTTCTTCTCCGCCACCAAGTAGCCCACGATGTTGAAAATGTAGTCGAGCCTCTGGAAGTATGCAGAGCGACCCGAGTCCGTCAAGTCGGCGCCTTTGGCTGCCGTGGTGGTTGAGGCAAGCTGGAGCAATTCTGCACTGGAAAGTTCGTCCAACGCAAACTCGGTGGAAAACGCACTGGCGTCGGCAATAAATGGCGCGTTGAGCTCGTACTTGTCGCCGCTATGGAACGTCACGGGTTTGCCGCCTTCGCCCTCTGCCAATGCCTTTCTGCTCGTCTCGTTACGAGTTGGAACATCGAGAAGAGTTCTGAGATCATGACCAATCCAATTTTCTAGCTCATCAGGCACACGGTTCTGGAATCGGATGGCGTTGTAGTAGTCAAAAAACACCTCCACGTTCCACACCAACGCAGATTGTTGTGACATGATGGCGGTTTGATGTGGTTAATGTTGGTAAATTTTTGTTTTAGGATGGTGGTTCTTGTTTATGTGCAGGATGTCTTTCAGAAGTATTGATCTGAGGGGTAGAAGTTTGTGGGCGAGTGGTTTCTAGTGTTAAAGCTGGCAGAAGAGTGGATTATTGAATTTTAGGAGCTTTTTCTTTGGAGGTGTGGGCGTTAACCTGGTGGTGTTGGTTGAATGTGGTGGTGGTATGTGCAGGTCGCTAATATAGGCACCATAGTGTTTATGCTTTTTGACGGAGATCTCTAAATTATTATTTTGGGGCATATTGAATTCTCAATGGTTTTGAAAACGCTTTTGAAATAAAAAAAAAAAATCTCATATTTATTTGTCTTTTCGCACAACTCGGGGTCTATGGAACTTGGAAAACGAAGAAGTGTAATTGATTTCTGAAAAGAAGATCAGAAGAGGCGAAACTCCTTTCTATTATCGTTCTTCCTTTTGATTCCAATCACCAGCAAAATCGATCTCTCGTGTTTGTATGTTAATCTGCCATTGTGATCATCTGAGACCAGCAATGCCTGAGAAATAGTGGGTAACAAAACAGAACTCAAGGTATTGGATTACCGTACAGTAGCTTTCGGGACGAATGTCAGAAGTTATTTGCTCAACTGGACTCCCCTAAAGTATTGGATCGTAATGGCTATCCTCGTGTTGCCCTGAATTAGAAGTTGATTGACATTATAATCAGATGGTGTGAGGTACTAGGAACTCTCTAATCAATTGACCCACTTTCCCCAACTACTTCCATATTATTTGCTCTGCCTACGCTTTCTACACACTCTCTCTTTTCGATTAAAAGTCATAAAACTCATATAATATACTCTCATCAATACATGGCCACATTACATCCGTTGAACAACGACATGGTCAAGTGGGTCAGCTTGGCGGGTGGATATTCCAGATCGAAAGACTCGATATGAGGGAACAACTGCAAAAGTCTCACCGTCACGTATGAGGCTTCCGTCAATGCAAACTGCTGGCCCAAGCAAATACGAGGACCACCATTAAATGGAACAAATGCCCATCCAAACTTCTTGGCAAGAGGCTCACCCCACCGTTCGGGTCTGAACACCTCGGCATCCTTCCCGTAGTATTGTTCGTCCCGGTGCAATGCATAAACAGAGTAACTCACTGGAGTGCCCTTGGCCACGAAAATGGGCGAAAGACCATCGGGTCCACCGCCATGAGGGAGAGTAGTGTCCTTTGTAGCCATTCTGAAGTTCGAGGGAACAGATGGATACATGCGGAGGGCCTCATTGAGCACCCACTTGAGGTATTCACACTTCTTGAGCGACTCAAACGTGAGAGAAGACAAGTCAGCGTCCTCACCAATGCCAAAATCTCTTCCGATTTCCTCACGTAATTTGGCCAAGATTTCTGGGTTGCGGGCCAATTCGAAAAACACAAATGACAAAAGACCGGCTGTGGTGTCTCTGGCTGCAAGCAAAATGTTCAAGCACTGGTCACGCAACACCACTGGGTCTCTGGTCTGCTTGGCCAACTCAAACAAGAAAACGTAGCCACCACGAGACAACTTTTCGAGCTCGTCTTGGTCGGCAGACAACGCCTTGTTCACGTAGAAATTGGTGAACTCGTGCACCACCTTGTTGCACCGTCTGAATTCCCGTCCGTCTGCAAGGAAGAAGAGCAGCTGCAACGAAATCCGCTTGAAGAGAACAGTTTGGGAATAGTTGAAGCAGCCAGCAAAGTCCCGCTTGATCTTGGGATCCAACTCGCCAGCTCTGTACTCGAGGCTTGCGTTGTCGTCCAGCAACGAGTCGCACGACTCTCCAAAGAGAAACTCGGTTCCACTGTCGATGGTCAACTCAAAAAAGAGCTTTTGAAGGTCGAACTGGCCGCCGTTGGCGGTGCGGATGCGCTTGGCCAATGCCTGGACCCGAGGCTCCAACGACTGAACATGACCCACCTGTTCTCTGGCGAACTGAGGCCGCAACATAGCACGAGAATGCTTCCAGCCCAGGCCATCCAAGGTGAAAATGCCGTCTCCCAAGACGATCTTAACGGCCTGGTGGCGGGCTCCCAAGGCAAAATCGTTGAACTGCGTGGCCAAAACGGCCTTGATGTTGTCCGGGTCCTTGGTGCTGATGGTGGGCTTTCCAGCCAAGTAGGAAGCCATGGTGCGGTCATCTCTAATCTCGAATCTGCTCTTGAAGTAGTCGGGCATGCGGCCTTTCAGCTGCTGCACCAACAAGTCCACCAACGTCTTGAATCCAAATAATCGGTCACTCCGGAACGGCGCAAGAGTGGCTCCGGACCGCTTGTAGACAATGTAGTTTTTAATCTTGATGAGAATTACATACACAGCAAAGAGTCCAAAAACCACAAGGTACCAGGGCGTCGATTCGGTTTTGGAATCGAGACTCTGACGAATATTCTCTTCCACTTGTTTCAAAGAAGTCATGATTGCAATTAAGCCGTGACGACTGGCTACATTTCGGACTTTGTGGAGTTTAAATACTGGAATGCACAATCTGGAGTTTGCAAGCAAGGTCTGCAGATGGCGGGGGGATTACATTGATGGGTACAATACTTCTCTTGGATAATAGCCTAAACGAGGCATGTGACGGGGGAGATCGACGTTGCCCTCGTTGTGAACTCCGAATTTCGCGGAGATAGTCCGACGATTATACGGTTTAACTCCATAATCACCAGTTTGTTGCGCATTGCGCCACTGAACAGACGGTAAGATTCCCATTCACCGTCGGAGAAGTGAGTGGGGGCTCCATGTGACAGATTGATCTGAGGGTAACTCCGTAACTTGCATGTGAATCCTGCAGAGCCTGTGAGGAGAAGCGCGGCGTAGTGGTATTGGCTCCGGTTTTTACAGGTTAGCGAAGGTCTCAATATGTTATGTGTTAATAATATGCCTAGTATATCCGGTAGTTTTAAACCTGTGGGCCAGCAGCCTTAACCTCGTCAGTACACTGGTCAGAGTACTTGGTGAAGTTCTCAGCGAACTTACCAGCAAGACTCTTGATCTCAGCGTTGAAAGAGTCAACACCCTCGGTCCAGGCCTTGGTTGGGTTCAAGATCTCAGCTGGCACGTTAGGACAAGACTTTGGAACGTTCAAGTTGAAGGTGCCGAAGGTGTCGTACTCAACCTTGGCCAACTCACCACTGTGGATAGCATCCAAAATGGCTCTGGTGTACTTCAAGGAACATCTCTTACCACCTCTAGCAGCAGAAGCTCCGACCCAACCAGTGTTCAACAACCAAGCGTTGGCGTTGTGCTGGGAGATCTTGTCAGCCAATTGCTGAGCGTACTTCATTGGGTGCAACACCAAGAATGGCTGACCGAAACAAGCAGAGAAACAAGCCTCTGGCTCGGTGACACCCTCCTCAGTACCAGCCATCTTGGAGGTGTAACCGGTGATGAAGTGGTACATCACCTGGGCGTTGGTCAACTTAGACACTGGTGGCAAGACACCGGAAGCGTCACAGGTCAACAACACAATGTTGGTTGGGTGGACATCAGCCAAACATGGGATCTTGGCGTTTGGAATGAAGTCAATTGGGTAAGCACATCTGGTGTTCTCAGTGATGTCAGAGTTGGTGTAGTCAACAACCTTGGTGAGTGGGTCGTAGACAGCGTTCTCCAAGATGGAACCGAACTTGATGGAGTTGAAAATATCTGGCTCCTTCTCGGCACTCAAGTCCAAACACTTGGCGTAACAACCACCCTCAATGTTGAAGACACCGTTGTCGGACCAACAGTGCTCATCGTCACCGATCAAGTTTCTCTTTGGGTCGGCAGACAAAGTGGTCTTACCGGTACCGGACAAACCGAAGAACAAGGTGATGTCGTTGTTCTCAACACCCTGGTTACAAGAAGAGTGCAAAGTCAAGACCTTGTGCTTGATTGGCATCAAGTAGAACATGACAGTGAAGATACCCTTCTTCATCTCACCGGCGTACTCAGTACCCAAAATAACCATCTCCATGGCCTTGAAGTTGATCTCGACCGAGGTGGCAGAGGTCATACCCTTGGTGAAAATGTTAGCTGGGAACTGACCAGCGTTGTAGATGGTGAAGTCTGGCTCACCGAAGTTGGCAAGCTCCTCCTCGGTTGGTCTGATCAACATGTTGGTCATGAACAAAGCGTGGTAAGCTCTGGCACAGACAACTCTGACCTTGATTCTGTATCTTGGGTCCCAACCAGCGAAGGCGTCAACAATGAACAACTTCTCTCTGGTTCTCAAGTAGTCCAAAGCTCTGGATCTGGAAATCTTCCAGGTCAACTCGTCAACCTTCTTGTTGACTGGACCCCACCAGATGTTCTCGGTGGAGGTCTCCTCATCGACAATTCTCTTGTCCTTTGGAGATCTACCGGTCTTCTCACCAGAGTAGGCCATCAAGGCACCGGTGGAAGAGATGGTGGTTCCCTTCTCCAACAAACCATCCTCGTACAAAGTTGGAGGTGGGGCGTTGTGTCTGAGAGTAACGTCACTGTTGAGCGACAATTGCTCAACCAATGGGTCCTCGTTGGACTTGATGTTTGGGTGGTTGAAATTCAACGACGATTCGACTGCAGTAGGTGGAGCCATGATGAAAGGAATATTTGTGTCTGGAGATTCTGAAAAATTCTCGGGAATCCAATGGGTTTTTATATGGGAACCGTGGCCCCGGGGACACGGAACTATGTTTGGCGTTTGCCCCGGGGAAAGGGAAAACCTGGGGAAGCATGCGCCCAAAGCTGCACTGCGGAACAAGCCGGAGTGCCTAGAGTGCGTCGGGTGTACTCGGGTCCTGGGGCCCAGCCCCGGAGATGGGTTGCCATCCTGCAGCTAGCCCGAAACACCCTATTGCCAGCGTCCAGCGGTTTTCCCCGGGGCTCCGCCCACTCACCGTTTGACGGGTCGGAACGCTATCGACAGCTTTGGGATGTCAAGTGTGTGTGTTGGACTTGAGCGGCCGCCAAACCTTCTGTTTTTCCGATTTCCTCTCCTCCAGAATCGGCACATCCGACAATCTAACAGTGATGATGCTTCTGCATATTGCATCGCACCACCAACTCCACTTTGTGTGGGGGAAGTCTCAAAGCCTCGAGTTTCCATTCGATTACCGGAGACAATGTGGGGTTGGTTGAGGTCGCAGCATATCGCTGGCGTCGATCGTGGTGGCGGTCGAGGCCGATCTCGTGGGTGTCGCTGTTGCCATAGCAATTCCGCCAGTTTTCACGCGCCTCGGGTCACCGGAAGTAGCTGTCTTGCCCTGAAAGTCTGGGGTAAAGACTGATCCTGGGTCCTCCTGCAGGAAAATAATTGTCATATGTCGAGGATGGTGACTGGCTGGTTGCTCCCCTGCCCGTTACAGATTCGGCAAGCGGTGAATTCCCGATTTGTTAAACGTGACGCAGAGAACTTTTACCAACTGCCCGGAATTACGCATTCTTCCGGATTTGATCTGTCACCACCCCAATGCCTAGCATTTACTAGAGAAAAGGGGTTGAGCCATGCTGTGGGATGTTTCACTCCCCACTTATTTTTTCGTGTTGATTATCACACATTGTGTGTGTCACTGTTTGTGTCATTAGCCATGAATTGAGGGGAGACCTTACTCTCCCAGCATCGAGATGTCGTCGCTCACCCGATCATAGTAGTCGTGATAAACCTTGTAAGGCTCGAACCCAATGTCTTTAACCCCGGCAAGCTGCTTGTCGTCTGCAACGTCAACCATCACACACTTCTCCATCCGTAAGTCCGACGACATTTCCGAGTAGTTGGAGCGTAAATATGTGATACCAGAACAGATCAAGCCAAACTTGAATATCTCGGTCAAGTTCAGGTATGAGGGGTCAATTACTGGTCCAACAATTCCACCCACCAATTGGTTTTTCTTAGCGCCACTTTCGATTTCCTCCATGAACGGATAAAACCGGGCAAGCGAACTCTTGTTAGTGAACAAGATAATACTGCCGATAACACTCTGGTTGGTGGGCTCGAGTGCGATAATAATCTTCACCTCGTAGGGAGAACCTCCAGTCATGCAGTTTATAGCCTCTTGGTAGAGGTAACGGATATGACGGAACCGTTCGTTCTCTGATTCGGTGTCAATTGCAGTTTCTCCAAGATTGACATTGTCCAGAGAACTCAGGTTTGTGGCTCTCTCGATAAGGGCCTGGAGCTTATCTGGCTGCATGCATATGTCGAAACGAACACCCACAATCGTCAACTCTCTGAAGATTTTCTGCGGAACAGACCACGCAGAAAGCTCGTTCAAAATCACCACATGCGACTCTTTCAGCCTGGAAGAAACGCTTAAATCCCATCCCGAGTTGTTGAAAAAAATCACTGCTTTGGGGTCTGCTAAAACACTCGTGCCCTCTGTAATCTCGAGAAGAGGGAACAGACTACCCAATTGAATGCTGGCACAGCCAGCCTCTTTGAATAGGTATCTCACGGCACGAGCATGTAGGTTCTTACCAATCAGCTGAAGTCTCTTGGCCTTGTCGACCAAGATGTAAACGATCCGACCAATCTTTTCGCCCTCTCCATTGGCAGAGCTCTCCACCTCTTCAACCCAAGTAAGAACCACTCCGTATAGAATGTTGAGGGAAGAGTTGCGAACCACAAAATGCTTTTGAGCAGAGGTGTTTGAATGAAGAAGCAGGACAAGAAGACGGAAGTAGCCTTCGGTATGTTGCGTTTGCAGGTTCGCCTTGAAAAGCTTAAGCAAGCCTCTCCAGTCACGGTTGAGATCAAATTCATCAACTAGCCAGCGTCTTTTCGGTGGAAGGGCTCTCCTTACTTTCGTGGTTTGGCGCTCTGGGCTGGTCAGGACCAGCGAACGTCTTTTCTTGGATTTAGCAGCAATGAACTTCTTTTCTCCGGGGATGCATCCGTTTGCATTGACAGCACCCATCAAAACACTTGCCAATTCCGTAAGAGCATTGTTTGTGTAATCAAAACAGCACAAGTATGCGGAACCAATACTTTTGTTGTAGAAGAAGTCATATGGCGACAGGGAAGCAACAATGACCAATGGCTTTGCCAACTGAGCCTTCGAGTTGGATTGCGAGAGCGACAGCGGAGTTGCACCACAGAGTATCGAAACGTACTTGACGATACCGATCTGGTACATGTTTCTCAGTGCCTCGGACGTGACGATAATCACCGCCCTGGAGTTCTCGATAAGCAGCTCGTGCAATGGAGTGAGGCCATTGGCTGTGTAGGTTGTGTGAAGAACATTGAACTTGTTTTTCGTTTCTGTTTGGTACTGCGCTAGCAACTCGCCGAATTGCTGGAACACCTCTTCCCCAGTGTATAGAACCTTCTTGTCAGGCAGAGACCCGTTGTGTCTGGGGTACACCGGGTTGAGAAGCGGCGTCAAGATCAAAATGCTTTCGTTTGGTTCGTCGCCCACGTACTGGGTGAGCGGGAGAATGCCCTCGTAGTCTCTCACAAGCGTGATTGACTTGCGGTAAGCGGCCTGAGAGAGCTTTTGGTGCTCGGTCCACAATGCTGGGTGGAGCTCTTTAAAGAGCTGTGGCTGTCTTTCCTCGCCATCAGGGAAAATCTCCAGCCATGAGGGCAATCTTTTCTGTACAGCTTCGAGTCTAGCCAAAGACTGACGAATGGTTTCCTCGTCGAGCATGCCGTTTGCAAGGGCCTTTTCAATGGACTCAATGGCCTCCTCCTGAAGCTTGTAATCGTGGCACACCATCACCAAGTCACAGCCCGCATAGAGAGCGAGAACCACGCCCTGGCCCAAACCTATCAGATGGTAAAGCGCATCCATTTCCAAACACTCGCTGACAACAAAGCCCTGGAACCCCATGTCGTGTCGGAGAAGCTGGGTCATCAAGATCGGCAGCAAGCATGCGTGGGTCTCGTCTGGAGAGATGGTGGGCACCCCACATCCGGCAGCACTGATACCATCCAACAAGTTTTCCTTGATGAGTTCGGCAAACGGCACCAGGTTGAAGCGGCGGATCTCGTCTAGCGAGTCTGTCATCATGGGCAATTCGAGGAGCGAGTCCACGCTGGCGTTTCCGATTCCCGGGAAGTGTTTTCCCACTACAATGAGCCCACCATCTCTCAAGCCTCGAGCACATACACGGCCGTACTTTGTCACGCCGTCAATGGTGGTTCCAAACGAGCGCACAGACACCAACTGGTGCGAGAGCTTCGTGATCACGTCAAGCACCGGGCCCAAGATGATGGAGAAGCCGATCTGGCGCAATTCGAGTGCTAGTGCTCTCAGCACCTGGTACACCAATTCCTCGTCGCCGGTGGCAGCAAGCGCCATGGCGCCCGGGAACTGGGTGAGGTTTTCCGGGTCGAAGAGCGAGTTGAGCATGCCGCCCTCCTCGTCGATAGCAAACGCTAGCGGATACTTGTAGTTTGCATGTTTGTATGCGATGAACTGGAGGTCGTGGATGAGCTTGGACATCTGGTGGACGGAGTGGGCGTTTTTGCGTGACAATATCATCGTCAGGATCTTGTATTTGACGATTAGCTCGTACGCCTGGCGGGTCACGGTGGTGCCCTGGAATCCACCACACACGAGCTGACCTAACGGCCGGTCAGACATGGAGAAATGAGGTTGTTCTGGGGGATTTTTTCGTGCAATGCGCAGATAAGAAAGGAAAGTTCGCTGGGATTTCGTGCAGCAATGTGTCTATCGCCAATGTCGAGCCACTATTGGCGTGTTTTCAGTTTAGGTTTAAGCCGTTGACAAAGATGGTGTTGGGGTTCAAGTGGGGTGCTGCCTGCAGGAGGGGAGAACCCCGGTAGGCAGATCGTTCGGGTGACGAAAAAAGGCTGCAGTGACAATTTTTTATCTCTCCGTGCACATAGAGAGGGGGGAACCTATTACGATGGGGTCCAGGTAGCTTGTAGAATTAAGCTAGAATTTGGGAGTTGGGGGTGGTGCATGTGGCGCCGGATAACAATGGCGAATGTAAGGAAAACGAGGAGTCGGGTGGTTGCACGAGGTATTTTATGGGTGATTTGCTTTGGGATTTGCCGTGCGATTTGCTCGATGATTTGCTCTATGATTTGCTGGCTTCGCTACGAGATTCACAGGTGCGACAGCGAGAACAATCGCCGAGAAATGGCATAATATGGGGACTTCGGGGACTGTGGAAAATCACCAGCTGGTTCTGGCGGTGGCGGGTATTAGGGGTCGGCGTGACTGATGTGACTAACTTGTCTAAGGGATCGGCTGTCTGTCATTGTGTTGATTGTAGTGCGAGATTAGTGAGGCGGAGGATCTGGAACGGGCAGGGATGGGGACCGATTATTTGCATTGTTTTTCGTGCTGTGGAGTTTGATTGGAGCTTTTGAATTGTTATCTTCGATTGTGGTTTGGGAAATTGGGCTTGCTTGTGTTTAGTTTGGTCCATTGTGCTTGGAGTTGGAGTGGCTGCGAATAGGACCCTGGAATGAGCTTTCTGGCCCTTTTTTTTTTTTCTTTCCGTCTGTCTGGACGGGTTTCCTTGAGGTATCTTTCTGATCCGTCACTCTGAACGGTCACTTTTGTGTCTTTTTTTTTTTTTTTTCCTGACCTTGCTTGCCCTCTCTCTCACTCTGGCTTCAACACTGGATTCTCGGTGTGCGTTGTCATACTGCAAGAGACATTTGGGTGCTGGATTTGGAGAAAAAGTACTTGGTTGCCGTTCAGTATCCACCCCGTGTTTTCCTCGTGACCTCTTCATATCCTTTTGATTCCGCTGCCTTTCTAGCATTTCTCGCCGACTAGTCTGTTCTGGTCCGACCAAGCCGGATACCACAAGAGGAGATTAATTTTGTTTGTAACATCTCTTGTCTCTCTCATTACTCAGAATTTGGGGGTTCTTTCACCTTCTTTTCATATACTGTATTTCTTCCTGTCTTAAGAGTACTCTACTTTGCTCTCACAGAGTACACTCCAATCCACCGAAGCTCAACAAAACGCCCTGTAATCACTTCCATTGGTTTTATTCATCGCATTCTTCCTCTTCTTTCTCCAAGTTCCTCCAGGAATTTTCCTTTCTTTTCCTTTCTTGTCAGAAACTTCCATTCCGAACCTAATGCTCCAATTAATATCGTATGCAACACACCGAACGGGTTCTGAATTTCCGTTTTCCTTCGAGACATCTCCAAACCAAGTTTGTCAAGTTCCCTTCTCTTGCGAATTTCTTGCAAATTAATTTTTTCTATCTCTATACTTCATTCTCAATCCAGATCGCGTCCCAACTACCATTTCTATTTTTCTCATACATTTCGCAATAGTCTCCAATATGATCTATCGACTTTCTCCATCAAAAATCCCAAACAGCCTTCAAAACTAGCGAGCTTACAGATCCAGAATCAACACACAATAGCCAACACTAATTTCCATTTTTGACAATCTTTGCCTAGTTTGAGCCCCTCAAATTTACCAATCTCATCTTTGTCACCAGTCGCGACTCCATATAAACTCGAATCATCTTCTACCTTACAACTCTAGACCTCCACCTTCTGACCTCCAACTCAAGAGCATGGAATGGGCATTGCCAACTTATGGCACATCTTGAGCTCCGAGAGCGACGAGAGACTCGCGTTTCCCGTGTTTCTATCTCGTTTCATTGAGAAACACAACCGGTTCCCCAGATTGGCTATCGATGCATACATGTTCATGTTCTGGTCACAGCTCCCGGGCGCAGAAAACGACGTGAACATCCATCGCCGCATTCTTCGCAACTTCATGGCGAAATTGTGGTACTTGGTCCAGCACAATGTGCTGTTCGTGGTGGTATTTGACGGGAAATTCAAGCCAGAGAAGCTCCGAAATGGCTACATTCCTGAGATCGCCGGGTCCACATCGTACGAGGAGCTTCTTCGCTTCTTCAAAAAGATCCACCTGTCCAACTACTCCGAAGGGCTGTCGTTGGTAGAGACATTGAAACGCATTTTGCAGAGAAATTGCATCGATTACGTCCAAGCTCCAGGTGAAGCCGAGGCAGAATGTGCATGGCTCCAACGCTTGGGTGTGGTTGATTTTGTCGTTTCAGACGACTCGGATACCTTGGTTTTTGGTGCCACCCAGATGCTTCGGTTGTTCAATCGAGTCAAGTACAAGAACGAGAACGGAGACGATGTGCTCAGCTCCACTGACTATTACGTGAACCCGGTCTACATGGATCGCATTACCGACCGCACAGGACTAGATAAGGAGCGACTAGTATTGGTGGCAGTGTTGCGTGGTGGTGACTATTCCACCGGAGCTCAGAATGTTGGAATCACTCGAGCCAGTGAAATCGCTCTCTGTGGATCAACCATGCTTCTGCACTCTCCCAGAAAAGCCTTGCAGGACTTTGGATCGATGCCCGACTTCTCCAAGATGTTCTCCGAGACATTTCTAGAGCAGGAGAAGAGACATGCCGTGCTGACGGACCCATACTTCTCGCTCAAGCCCGAGCTAGATCGCAGCGACAGCCTCAAAGCATTCAACGAATACCTCGCAAAGTTCTTGAGACTGAATGCTAAAGATGTGTTTGGTCGTATGGCCGACATGAAGGGAAACCTTACGGTGGATGATTACTTCTCGCTCCTTTATTTCTTTCCCCTCGTGAACTCCAAGATATTCAAATTTACTCCGTACTCGGTGAGCTACAGTGACCTTTCAGCTGATGATAATGATCTTGTCAACGTGAATGTGGATGTTTCTGTTGCGAGATACAATTATGTCTGCTCGGCCACTGACATTGGCCAACTGGTCATCGAAAGTGGAGTCCACACATTCAATGGCTCAGGAAGAGGTGAAAACCTTCAAAGCGAAAAATACCCGCTTCCTAGAGAACGCAAATTCAATCTCAAGTCTTTTGCATTGAAGCTTCTCGCGGATTCAAAGTACGCTGACGTGATACGAATTTCCAGAACAAAGCTTCTCGACGGGACTACGCTAGCTGTGTTGACATTCCAGAGACAGCAGCTCAATGAAGCAGTCTACTTGACCAAGAACAAACAAGTTGCACTTGAGAAAGACAACCCAGAGATTGGCGAGGATGAAGACGAGGCAGACGACCCCAATTCTCTGGTGGTGGACTTTGAAGAGGAAGACGACAAACTGATCAGTGTTGCTGTTCCGTTGGCCTCGGTGCGTCTAGTTGCTCCAAAAGCTGTTGAAGAATTCGAGAGAACACAGGCGTATAAGCGATCACCAAAGAAGAAAGTTTCTCCACAGAAGACCACCCTAGATCTGATTTGGCATACGATGCTGCCCGGTGGATCTCCGACCAAGCAGAATTTACCCAAATCGCCAGTGAAGTTGCAAACTTTGCCCAAATCACCGTTGAAGTTGGACACCGGTTTGAAGCTGGAATCGCAGTTGCCAACCAAACTCCGAAACTCAAAAGACCCATTCAACTTAGAATCTCCGACCAGAAGTTCTCCACCCAAGAACGAGTTCTCTCGTCGCAGGAAATCCTACAAAAATACGCTTCTTCCGGGCCAATCTCAAGTGACGTCATTCTTTCAACCCAAGGGCACTGTGGATCCGTTTCAGGACGCGATTTTCGTTCCTTCTGACGAAGATGACGAGGTGGAGCCTTCGAACTACATGCAGATGAAGAATGTTCTTACTCAGGGACCGATTTTCTCTCAGCCAACAAAGGCGAAAGTTGAGTCCAGATTGAGCTCACCGGAACTGAGCCCCAGCAAAAGGTCCAAAAACAAATTGTCTTTCTCGCCTAACACTTCACCCTTGAAACCAAAACGTGAAGACCAAAATGCCTACCCACCACGGTAGTAGCTACTGCATACAAACGGGATCCGGACCATAAACCTGGAGATCATAGTGTTTGATAACTCAAGTTGATTCATCATGGCTCCCGTCAAATTCACTAGACCAGAGAAGAAGATATTCAATAGTTTTGACCTTGGCTTTTTTCACCGCTCGCTTGCGTACAAGAGACTTCATCTGGTGATCTTGGTCATTCTCAACAAAATCAAAGCAACTGACGTACCAAAAGGATGGTTGGTGCTGAGTATCGTCACCAGACAGAAGGAGGCAATCTCCATTTCTGGAACGAAACTAGATTTACAGCAGCAGACGAGGGATGACGCTAAACTTACGGATTCTGTTGAGAAAGTGATTGCCATTCTCGACAAATGCAACCTCTTGATAGACGAAACTCCATTACACGAGGGCCCAAGAAGATTCGGAAATTTGGCCCGCAGAGATTGGCACGACAAACTTGAGGCTAATGCTGGCTCATGGCTCAAAGAATTGACCTCCAACGAGGGTTTGAACGAGGAACTCGCCTACTATTTGCTAAATTCATTCGGATCGGCCATTCGGCTTGACTACGGCTCTGGACACGAATTGTCATTTGTGGCATTCGTGGGAGGCCTCATGGAGTGTGGTATCCTTGAGAGAGATGTTCTGGGCCCACACTTACTTGCAATTTTCGCCAGATACTACGATATCGCTCGTCGGCTCATCATAGTCTATAATCTTGAGCCAGCCGGTTCCCACGGCGTGTGGGGTCTTGATGACCATTTCCATTTCATATACATTTTGGGAGCCGCACAGTTCAACTTGCCAGATGACAAGAAAGGCAGCCAATATGTCCCACCAGTTCTGCAGATTTTGAAACCTCAAATAATAGATGGTTACAAGGAAAGCAATCTTTACGTCAATGCAATTGCCTTCATTTTCAAGATCAAACTGGGGCCATTTTATGAGCATTCTCCAATTATAAACGATATTCACCATTCGGTGTCACTATGGACTAAGGTGCTCTCAGGACTCATCAAGATGTATGATGTCGAGGTGTTTGATAAAGTGCCTGTTGTTCAGCATTTCTGGTTTGGCGGAGGATTGTATCCGTGGAAGGATGCTGACACATTGGAAGATTTGCCTTCCTCCGCCGCCGAGGTTGGGCAGGATGACAGCGACTCTTCAGATGCGACGGTTCCGGGCCTCATAAATGGTTTCACGGGAACCAAAACAACAAAATCCAATATCACATTAACAGGGGCTCCCTGGGCTAGAGGCGGCACTCAGCAAGACTTTTCAAGAATGAAGGCTCCAAAATCTGCAATTACCTCTTTAAATAATGCACGCAAGACGACCTAGCTTCTGGCCGCCTTGAAATTAAAAGCACAACGGCACAAGGGACATGTGCTGCTTCCGGAACTCTTAAACCACTTGTAGAGACAAGCTGAATGGAATTTGTTCAGACATGTTGGACAAGTCTTCGATGGCAAGGAATGATCCTGATGCAAGATGGAGTAACAAATGGCACACTCTTCAAATCCAGAGAAATGAAGGTTGACATTTTTGTTGAATAGCTCAATACAGTCAATAATCGAACCATTTGTCAACGAGATCACCCTTTGAGAAGCCAAGAGCCATGCTTTCCACTGGTTTTCCTTGACTCCCAATCTAAGTGGGCCCTCAACACTGACATTAGAAAGCGGGAAAGTCTCTGGGATTTTCACAACCATTTCCATCGTCTGTTCATCAATGACGTAAACCGACTTGATCTCGTTGATAACCTTGTTGACCTTGATTGTAAGGTTATCGTCCCGCTCGACCAACTTGTTCTTCTGTGATTCAACATCAGTCAACATCTTCGAAATCAAAATCGGTGAGACGTATCTCACAGAGAATTTCTCCACTCTGTTCTTCAATTGAAGATCACGAATCTCATTAAACCAATTCTGGACGAACGAGCCGAGATAATCAAATGATAAATAGTAGAGGTGCACAAGAAGGAATTGGATTTCAAAGCTTGTCGACTCTCCAATACAACCTGTCTTGATGTCATAATTCTGAATGAGGCAATTTTCTGGCGTTGCCTTCAACTGCTTCTCGAGAGGGGTAACAACCAATCTCTTGAGAAACTTGTTGTCCGAGACATCAACCTCCCTAAAGACAAGATCCAATAGAGTTTCAATTGCGTTGTTCTGCTTGATCTGGTTGATATACTCTGCCTTGATAGTGTAGGTAGTGTCTTTAAAGTGATCGAGCAAGAGAATCCAACTCCACAAGAACTTCATCGCAGATGCGTAGTCCTTGTTATCCAACGCATCCTCAAACTGCTGTTCCCTGATATTGGTCAACAATGGCGATGGCAATTTGATGTCATTACTAAGATTCTCACTGCTGTCACTGAGATTTGTGTTTTTGAGCAGAAACTCAATGACAAAGTCTTGCTGTGACTCCAAAATGTACTTATGCAAAATGGAAGTTGCAACTCTCTGCAAATTCAAGAACTTCGAGGTGGAGAGCAAGTCATAAAACTTGTCAACTTTGTCGACAATGAATGCCTTTGGAATATTTGTCAGTTTGAGGATTCTCTCCATGAGGTCATTGGCCAAGAGAACTGGCTGATTGTTTGCCTTCAAGTTGTTTTCCTCGATGTCCTTGTTGATCATCAAATCCACCAATTCCTCAATTATCGAGTTCTTTGTTTCGTCCCAGGAGGGCATGATTGCCTTATCCACAAAGGTGTTCACAACAAGGAATAGCTTCATTGAGAATAGCTTCAATTCGAAATCCTGCGATTCGACTTGAGCCGTGGCGAGGTTGTTGAGACATAAATCGGCAGCCAAGCTCCAGGCCTTGTCAGGCAAATGGGACTGAGTGATTGGAATTAAGAACGAGAAGAAAATGGCAAGAAGGCTTCTCATGGGGAGAAATTCTTGCTCATAAGCAATATCAGACTCAAGCCATGAGTTGATGTGATTCATGAACATACCCCATTTGTGAACTGGCAAGACTTCATAATTTGGCACATCACTATCAGTTCGGAGAAAGTTGATAGCCAAAGTGATCCAAATGACTCCCGACTCTAAGATTTGAGTCTTCTTCACACCAAGAACTTCTCCAAACACATAGTTACGAATGCGGTCGAGACTCTTTGAGACGCCAATGAACTTGACGGCAGAGCAGAGCAAAATAGCCAACTTCAATGGGCTGTTTGCCAATCTGGTATACTGAATACCCAAGCGCTCGAAATCGGACAATGACATTGACTCAAAAACTTGGGTGAACAAAGGAACAAGCAATCTGGCATTATAAAATTGTGTTGCCAGGTACGATGGCTTCCCAGAGATTTTGTCATTCAAAGAATTGAAAATCGGAGAAGTTCCCTCATTCAAATCACCATTCAACAAACCAGTAATCATTTCTGTTGAGACAGATTCCTTTAAGAGAACGGCATTCAATTTAGATTGCAATTCCAAAATCTGGTTTGAAGGCTTGTCAACGCTAAGGAGGAATGCATAGTCTTGAGTATACTGACCACAAAGACCCAAGGTGATCACAACATCAGGGCTCGTTGATCCTGAGGCACTCAAATACTGCAACAAGAAATTACCGAAGCGAAGAATCAGCTCATTTAACTCACAGCTTGATGACTCAGGGGACTTGACTAAATGGATATTCTGAGCCAAAGGGTTCGCAAGGGAGATCATTGACAAGTCAATTTTGTTCAAAGAGCTCTCCAATTCAGTTCTGATCTCCGTCAAAGGAAGAAGACTCTCATGCTTGGAAATAAATTCTGCAAGTTCCCTTAAGTCATCGGCAAAGTGAGATTGGGAGATATGTTGGAAAATGGAAGATTTCACTAACTCCTTGCTTTCAATCAACGTCAAGAAGTCTTGGCTCAGCTGTGACTTGATGGTATTGAGAGCCGTCTTGATAAGGGTTTCTCCAGATGATCCCAACTCAGATGTCGACTCAAGTGGAAGCTCTTTTCGAGAAATTCGCTCTATGAGCTTGATTTGAGATACCTCATCATTGAGCGACGAGCTGAAAACATTTGAGAGCGCCTCAGAGTTGTTCAAATAAGAGTAAACCACCTGCTCTTCACTCTGGGAGCGGGTTGCCTTTCTCGACAAAGAGAGAACATATTCATGGAATTCCGGATTCGAATGCTCAAGGTTGGCAGTGTCAATTGCGCCATGACGCTTCAATATGAGAAATAGTTCTGCCAAATGAGGAGAAGATTCCTCAGAAAGCTTAGTGAAGAAGTCCTCTACAAGCTCCTTTTGGTCGCTCACAGCATTGGCCTTCAATAGAGCCTCAAACACTTGAAGTGGTAGCTCCACGAACTCTTTGGTAATGAAACCAGGCAAAGTCCCGGCAAAATCCAGTAACGCATCGTTGGATTTCGAGAACTTGAGAGTAGAAAGCAACGATTTGAATGCTTCGGTGAGTTCCTCTGGTTCATAAAGCTCTGCAATCTTATCCAAAATCTCAGTTAGCAAGTCATCAAGATTTTGGGAACCATTTGGAATAGCAGAAAGTAGTTGAACAAATGAAGAAATTATTTGACTTGCAGAATGCTGGAATTCGTGAGAGTCGACAATAAAAGGGTTGCTTCCTATCGATCCAACAAGTTCACCAATGAGATCATTCACAGAAAGTTCCTGGTCCGATACAAACTTAGCAAGCTCTGTAAGAGAATCTGCAAGAATTTGCTTTTCATTTGCTCTGGCAGGACTCGTCAATCCATCCAAGATGGTGAATACAATGTTCTTGATTAATGGTTCAGCAGTTGATGCTTTGAGTTGAAACTGTCCGAATACCGTGCAAATCAAGTCTGCGGCATTCTTTCTGAAATTTGCGGCGTTAACACCACGGATGCTGGAGAATTCTGGGAGTAAAATCTTCTCAATTATGTTTTTAGCGTCTTTGCTGCTCGAGAAGTCCAAAAACGAGAAATCCTCATCAGACTCGATGTTTTGTTCAGCCAATGCAACGAAGAAAGACTTCACAATGAGGTAATACACCGGGTCGGATTGACATGGTCCCAATTTCAAGTATTCCTTGAAGCGTGAATAACTTTTGGATCCTCCAATCTGCCAGAAATTCTTCTTGATCTTCAATGACTTCTTTGTGGCAGATTCCAAACTGGTGAATGCAGTGAGAGCACCAAGAGTGTCCCAAAACTGTAAAATAACGCTGGAGTACACAATTCTAGAGGTGTAAGATTCCAGGTTTGGAGGAACCAACTTCACACACTTAATAAATTTTTTCGAAACAAGCTTGTACAAGCCTCTCAAGTCGTTGAGGCGACTGGTGAATGGCAGAAGTATTTGTCCTGAGTTAAGAGCAAACAAACACTTGAGAAGTTGCATGTATGACTTCATCAATTGGACATTAATGGTTGGTCCGTGTGTGCATGTCAGAAGGCGATCCCAAAAGGCTTCATGACTGAGTATTTTCTGTAAGTCAGTCATAGCACTGTCTGAGAAGAGCAATTCATCCTTGTTTGACAAAGTGATCGTCTTTAAGAGCATTTGAATGGCTCCGTTAACGGCCCTGTCATACTTGAGCAAAACGTCGTCACTGGTCTCGTACCGTTCATCAGTGATGGAAGAAGGTGATTCTTGAACAATCAAAGCACAGCAGTAGTTCACGATCTGCTCATGGAAAATCACCCACAACTTGGTATCCACTCGTTCCTGGTCATTATTGAAGCTCAGCAAAAGAGCCTTGTAAGTGGTTGATGCGATGGACTTGTCGTCATACAAAGACTGGAGCATCAATGGAATCGACGTCTTCAAGTACTTGCTGAACTCTCTGCCGCCAATTTTCTGAAACAAAGTGGCCTGTGTCTGGTGGGCCAATTGACGAACACTTTTCGAGCTATCTAGAGCGATATGTGGGTACAACTGAAGCCAAACCATGATGAAATTTGGATCCTGGTAACTAATCTCGTCATCCTGGAGCAATCTAAGCAACTCAGCCACTCTCTTCTCTCGAGTAACTGCGTTTTTCTTGAGCAAGTTCTTGAAGATGATTATGAGATTCGGATCGGAAATGCACTCAACATCGATGCGGGCTAGGTAGAAAAGCGAAACGAGAAACCCGTTATAGCCAAGATCACCCGGTTCTCCTGAATGTCCTGAATTTTTGTTACTCATTGGTTAGCAATTGGAAACCGAAACTTGGAAAAGGCGAAAACGCTGGAGTAAGGTTTTGCTTCTACACAGTCTAGTAACTATGGGTAACCTGGGAGACGAGAATTAGTCATTCCCAACCCACCAAACTAGATTTTGATTTTTTCTAAACGGTGAAAGATTCAAAGAGTTCTCAATTTCATGAATTCCATTTTATTTCTAGTCCTAATCGTCAAGTGCGTTGACCTTATCCGAGCTTATTCAAGTCGTCGTCATTGAGAAACTCGAAAAAATTGGCAAATAGGTTGTCCTGCGTTGCCATTTCCCCACTGAGTTCCATAATCTCGTCAAATTCTTTCTGGGTCAATTGATCTTGATAGGCCACCTCAGCTGTTTCAAAGATATGCGACACTTCCGGAAGATCGAGTTCGCAAACTTTCTTCTTGATGAACATGAGCGACTTGGATGCCAATTTCCAGCAAGAACAAGAACTGGAAATTGTAGTATAAAACACCTTCAAATCGTGTAAATCGGCATTTGATATTGAGGACGCTTGCTCCGTAGCATATACTTTCGTTAAAATCACACTTATCCCCAAGATTGACGAGTAGACAATGAGAATAGATGGAGGATACCTTGCCTCGTTGAACTTTGAAAGCACAATTGCCAACTCCGACACTGCTTTGTTGCATGTCTCGAGCGGAGACAGTCGTAGATCTTCTGGTTTGGAAGTCAAAAACGGCTTGTTCAAGCAGATCAATATGACAAAGTAGAAAAGCCGGAAATTCATAACGGTGGGGTTGTACGATTGGCTGCGCAAAGACTTCTTGGTCCATCTCATTTCAGATGGGAGCTGTGCCCGCCAGTTCACCAAAAGCTCATTGTAGCGGTCGAGTCTAGCTCCGGTCAAGTAGGCAAAACCCTCTTCTGCTGATTCGGACGAGAAAATGTCTGACAAAAGTGAACCCACACAATCGCTCAAAGAACAAAGATACACCAAAGTCACCGAGGCGTCGAGATTATCCACCCTCCCCTCGGCTTTTACCGGATGGAACACAAAGTTGTCTATGATATTGGAGTCCGGGAGATGTTTGCTGGGTGGAATCGACGCTTCTGACCTCCGAACTGTCACTGGTCGACCCATAACCAAGCTGACAAAATGATCGAATATGTAGCAGCCCCAGTAGATTCTCGATCTGACCATAACGTCCAGGTCTGTGATAAGATCATGGTCTGGGAAATTGCTTTGTGGGCCAGTAATGCTCCAATCCTTTGGATTGAGCTGAAACCCTAAATCGTACCCCATTCGGATTGCCATACCAGATAGCATCCAACTTGCCGAGGCATTCCCGTCTCCGAGTTCATAGAGTGCCAAACATAGCAATGCTTGAAGTGTATTGATCTGCGGATGACATATTTTCCGGGAGAAGATCTTACTTTTCGATGTCTCAAAGAATGACGGCGCAAGATTTCGAAGGCCAGAGTCGTCTGAGCATTTGGCACCAAGTGCAGCAATGGCATAGACCAATTCCTCCGAGCAGTAGCCATGGTTACTATGAGGATTCAAGAAATCGTTGAGGAAGCTCTCTCGGTGGATGAATGTAGCGATATCTGGATACTGCCACTTGAAGAAATTACTGAGACATACCATCAACGACGACAGATTCATCAATACATTATCGAATAGCTCTGTCGAAGTCGTGCTTGTGGACATATCGACAACATTGTGGAATGCTGATGTAGGTCCAAAAATGGAAAGGCTTCCACCTCTCGATCCACTAATCGATACCGGTAGTTTCCTTGCAGATTTGTCCTGCTCCTTCTGGTTTTCCGACAGAAGCAATTCCCGAATCTTGGCAAGGGCACTTGCATCCAGCTCGCTCTTCACGAGGGCAGAGATCTTGCCTAATGTGGCCAGGAGATTGGTGACTCGAAGTCGGAGATTGTCAATTTCGTTCGAGGTTGGCCGGCTTCTTCGGCGATCGTTAACGTCCCGCTCGCATTTTATCCCTGCTTTTCGGCAGTTGCCACAAACTTCTTCTCCATCACATTTTCTCTATAATTAGTACAAACGTCGTGGTCCGGGAGACAAGAGTAATCATACCTTTTTGGCTCGACAACCTATACACCTGAAAGTTAGTACACGAACCAACGTGACACAAATGGCCATTCACATACGATTGCGAGCAGTATTTTGGAGTTTTCATCGCTTCATGGAGTCGATTACAACTTTCTCACGCATCGCGATTCCCAGTCCCCCACACCAAAATATCAACTCCGACATATAACCAGATAACAACAACCAGACCCTGTTTCTTATCTTTATGCATGGGTCAAGGTTTTGTAGAAATTGCGGACCTCGTCGGCAACCCTAATACGCCGGTGGTCAAAGTTGAACACTTCCAAGTGCTCTTTCGACGTTGCTCTCGAAAGTGCCACATAAACCTGACCTTTCTCGAAGATCTTGCGTAGATCCACTCGGAGCCTGTCGATGGATTGACCCTGGGCCTTATGAATAGACATTGCCCATGCTAATAGCAATGGGAGCTGTACACGTGTGATTTGCTCCGGTGAATTGGCCACAGCACCTCTGACTCGCGCTTGGTCCACGGTAAACTCTTCTCGACGAACCAAGATCACGGTGAATCCACCGTCGGCTGCTTTGAAATTGATCACCGGGAGCAAGTCCGTCAGTTTCATCAGACGAACTTCACTCATGAGGGAGGGGATCTTTGTCTGCCACTCCAATGGGAGAGAGTTGTGGATGTTTGTCTGCTCTTCAGAGTAAGAGGTTGTTCCTGCCAAACTTGAAAGAAGCAGAACAAGAGCAATGAAATCCCTAGAAGGATCGATAAGCTCTCTAATGCCAAATGCTGTGCAGAGTATACCCCACACATTTTCTGTGAGGAACCCAATTACTGTTCCAATCGATCCGTTGACAACAATGTTATCGGGATGATTCTTAAGATACATCACTTGTGCACCTTCTTTCAACTCCAACAACTCCTCACACATCAAATTGTCAAAGTTTTTCTTGAGCTGAGGATCACTCACATTATCCTGGGACTTGAAGGCACGCACGATGCCCGGCAACAGCCGCAATCTTGTTTCATTTGCTCTCTTGACCTCTTGTCGCGTAGGATAAAGTTCTGTGGGCTCAATTCCATCATCGTACCTGACTCTCCGACTGAGCAGATGGAATTTGTTGATCATGGTGGGATCGAGATCGCCGCATCTCAACGAGTTCAACATGTCAATCAATTCATTGTCTCCCTTCTGACGGAAGACCTGGGTAAGAGTGATGGTACGTGTGATGGCCCGATGCCACGAAGGGCTTTGGAAACAGAACTCGCCGTCGTTGGATTTGGAAACTGGAGGCAATTGGAAGAAGTCTCCAGAGCACACGATCTGGATTCCGCCAAAAGGTTTTTGGTTGTTGCGAATGACCTTGGCCACCTCGTCGATCTTGGTGAAAAGCTTACCGTCAATCATGGAGATTTCATCGATGATAAGGACCTTCAATGAGACCCAGCGCTTTTTGGCTGGTCCGTTTCTCTTGACCTTTAATGCCAAATCTTGCGGAGATCCGAGCCCAAGTCCGATGCTGAGAAACTTATGCAATGTCTGGCCATTGATGTTGCAGGCGGCCAATCCCGTAGAAGCAGTGACACCCACACTAAACTGGCCGTGTTTCCGCTTCAACTCGTGCACCAACAGCTTGAGCACTACCGACTTACCGGTACCGGCCGAACCAGTGAAGAACACGTTCTGGCCCTTGGCCACCACCGCTTCGACAATAGCACGCTGCTCACCACTGAGCATCACCGCCTTCAGAGCGTCTGAACTGCCCAATGCGGGCGGAGGTGTAGATGTTGCTAGCTTCCTGTGCACTTTCTTTGTTTGTCCATCTAGCAAGTCGTAGAAATTGGAGGAGCCCGACCGCTTCAAGGGGAGTTTCTTGATGGGGCTGGAACGCGGGTAGCTGCGTTCGGGCTTGACGTTCTCCTTCTCGTCGTCGGAGTCGAGCGACACGAACAACCGGCTTGTTTTGCTCTCTTTCTTCTGGTCGGGCAGACCAGTGAGGTTGCTCGAGTAGCGCGTGAGCGCCGGGTTGCGGAAGTTGTTGACCTCGGGCGACCCGAACGACGTGTCGGAGCTCCCTCTCTCGTCGAAAGCCGAGCGGGACTGGGCGAATCGGGCGAGAGTGGACTCTGGCGACCTGATCACCACCTTTTCTGGAGTTTTGGCGGCCGTCTGTCTCTGCAGCGGCGCGGCCGAGAAGAAACTGGCAATCAGGCGCTGAGTGCGTTCTGTTTTCTTCTGTTTGGCTCTCATTTTCTGGCAGAAACTGGTGTTGGCTACACAAGTCAGCTGGAGATAAACAGGCTAGTAGGGCCAAAACAAACGCGGCGCGAGTTCTGGGGCAGAAAAATTGGCCAGGCGCGAAGCCTAGGGCAGACCTGGCGCGAGATTCACGCAGAACCAGGCGCGAGGCCCTACAAAAAAGTGCGGGCCGTACAGGCAGAGGACCAGTTCGGGGCCATTGAATATTGGAGAAAATGGGGGAAACACCCGGGTTTATATAGTTTTGGCGGCGGCTAGGTGGTTTTGGCAGCCGCAAATGCACTCCGCCCCTCTTTCTGTGGTCTCAGCACTATAAAAGGCACACGGTTGCCTGGGGTGAGTATCGGTGTCTGGTGGTGACCAGACCTGGGTGCGCGGCCCTGGGGACGATTCCGGTGGCTAGGGCCCCAGGACCTGAGATTGCCAATGGGCCCAGTTCGTAGTCAATTGAGCAATTGAGCGCCGGAAGGAGGCAAATAGACATCGGACAATGACAAGGTATTAAAGACTGCGTTTCATGTCTTACCTTTTTTTCGTTTTTCGTTTCTTTTGTCTCTTTCTTCTTGTCTTGTCTTTTTCTGCCCCAGTCTCTTTTCTCAGCTTGCACCGAGGAATAGAGATTCAGTGCGCACCACCGATCCACCACACTGGCCCCAGCCAGAAGAGCACTTCTTCCACCAGAAAATCAGAAAATCTCCAAGAAGAAAAAAAACCTTCACCATTTGCTGACCCCCGAGTCTTGGAGTTGCTCCCACCCTTTTCCTTTTCCCACCTTGGCACCCCGTCCCTCGCTGCTCATTCGCTAGTGTGCTTGTCTCACGATCAGCCGTGCGCACTCTTGATCTAGCCTAACCTCACAATCGCAAACCACATCATATTCATTCTCAAACAAATGAGCGAAGATCCCGGTCCGCATACTCCACAAGGCCGAAGCTCGTCCACCACGAGCCGCCTGGCGTCGCTGCTCGCCCTGGCGCCCCAGGATCCGCTCAACAAGCCCAAGAACTTCTTCTCCAAATCATTCAAGAAGCTCGGACGTACAGCGTCTCGACTCAACGTTGCCTCGGGCGACATGGCATCTACAACTTCCCAGCTTCTGCAGAACTCGCGAGCGGCCGCCTCGGATCTCGACTCAGACCAATTCCAAGCCATTGGCTACGAGTCGGTCCACGATTCAGTGGAGCCAACCTACGTGAGACATCTTCCCCAACATCCTGGCCTGGTGGCCAAAGCACCGTGGCACGCCAGCCCGGCACTGCCGCAGCGGCGCCTGACGAGCTCCGACAGCGAGTTCTCGCCACCACAGCGGCCCACGGTGTCCCGCCAGGCGCTGCTACTGTCGATTCGGTACGGCCCGGGCCCAGTGCTTGCCCACCAGCCGCTTGCATCGCTCCACAACCAGCTCAATATGGCCATCGTCACCGGCTCGGGCAACCACAGTGTGTCGAGCCTCAACTCGTTGGATCCCAAGCCTCGGGCGCCCAGTCCTCCCGACCAGATGCTAGATACCAGAACTGCGTCCCAGGGCGTGGGTCTGGGGGCTACACCGGAGTTGGGGCCGCCCATGGCGCAGTTCATGGCCAGCAAAGCCAAGAAATCCGACGAACGGGACTTGATGCCGCCTCCTAGGCGTCCGCTGGTGCCCATATTGGCTACAAACAAGAAGGGAATGTTCAGCTCCACCATCCAGTCGTTCAACGTGGTGGCATCGAACATCAACTCAATGCCACAGACGGAAGTGGTGGACGCCTTGTTTGACGTGCTTCTTTCGTCGCGAGTGTTCCCTGACCAAGCATTTCAGAACGTCAGCACCAAACGGAAATGGGAACTTCTTCTCAGCGAGAACGAGACAAACGCAAATTTCGACTTGAAGTCTCTCACAAAGTCCGTATCGCTGTCAGTTTCCCGGAAAAACTCAGAAATATCTCCGGTTACAATCATCCATCCTCCAGAGCTTCGGGTCGCAGTGAAAGCCAAGTCCATGCTGAGGAGATCATCGGAAAACTCCCAAAAGGGATCTTTCTTAATACCCACCGGCAATAGCTCCTCCAAGAAATTAAAGGAAGGCTCGCCTCCATGGATTGTCAGGAAAATCATGGAAAATAGCCTTTCCACAAAAGGCTACAGAAAAGTTGCCAAGAAGCTCGAAAGCAAGTCAAGCAAAGGCTGGATCCAGGAATTCAGAGAAGCCCAGGGAGAATTGGCCTTGACTGTCACCCTTCTGCATATCAACCGTCAAAGCTACAAGTCAAATGACTATATTGACAGAGAGCAACTAATATGTCAATGTTTGAGAGTACTTTTGACCACAAGCTATCGAGACGACGATGCTAGCTACATCGAAGGCGACAACATCTCGATTGTATCAACGAGCGCGAAATCCACTGCAAGAATCAAAGGAATCAAGGCTCTCACGCTCTCGTTGCTTTCGCCAAGTATAACCACTCGTTTAATTGTTACTGAGATTTTGGTGTACTTGACTCACTACGACAGGTATAATTACTTTCCTCACATCATCGATGGATTTGTGTCTGTCCAAGATATCGCGGGCGACTTTGTCAAGTTTCAGCCTTGGTTGACTACATTTGACTTGGCAATCGACCAGCATCTCAACCCGGGGGGAAAATCTGCCAATGATGCTGCCTTCAAAAACTATGTTATCACGACTCTCATTTTCATCAACGAGATGATAAAGAAATGTGATAGACCCAAGGATCGGGCCAATATGATAAGAGAACTTGCTGATTCAAAGGTCTACATAATCTTCAACAAGTTGGTCAATTTGAAGGACGAAAGTGTGCTCAACCAGATTGATGAGTTTCATATCCTAGCAAACGAGGATCCTGAAATTTGGGCTAGCAACACTTCAACGGCTTGGGACGATCTGTTAATGCCTGCCACTTTGGATGATGCGTTCGCTAGTTTGAAAGAAGAGTTCAACGATGACATCGAATCAATAACCTCAGAAGAGGCACCCAGATCGAGCCAGTTAATCTCAATTCTTTTGAAATTGAAGCTGATCAACTCAGGAAGTGATCGGAAACTCGCCCTGCGCTTATTCTCTCTAGTGGATTCGGTTTTGGATCACATCATTTCTGAGTCAAGAGTCGTGGGCTCTGACCCACAATCCGTTCTCAATGTCTCAATTCAAAGAATGATCGATCGAATGGAATCCGATGAAACTGCTACAAGAGCTGTCATGGAATTGAAGAAAACGCAAGAAGCACTTAATGCAGAAAAGGTCAATTCCCAGTCCCGATTTAGCGAAGACTCGAGGGCCACCATTGAGAAGTTGAAACGAGAGTGCATCAGCAACTCAGAGTTGATAAAGATGCAGCAGAGTCAGATCATGCACTTACTGAAATTCAAGAAAGCGGTTGATGACGAAAAGGAGTCGACAAGAAAAGTCAGCTCAGGCTCGGGTTTCCACCCTAATAGAACGGCTGACCATGCTCTATTCCGTAACCGGTCTATCGAATCTCTGACTGAACACTTTGGTGGTCATGACCAAGGCAAGTTGGTTGAGGAGCTTGGATCTTCCATCAAGAGAAATCCAAGCGCAATAAAGAAGTCAAGACCGACGAGAAACCTTGACATTACTCAATGGAATAACCAACAGACCGCTGATGGTGATGGGTCCAAGCATCCTTCTTCAGGCAACTTCATCTCAAGGCGACACACTCCTCCACTCGAGTTGTGGTTTGCTCTGAAGAAGACAAAAGAATCAAAAAGTGATACTGATTTGCCTGGTGAATATTCACCAAGCTCAACGGAGCCCACTCCTTCTTTCCCCTCTGAAGGCTCAACATCACTTCCACCCCCACCACCCCAGGCGCCAATGCCAATCCTACCGCTGCCCGGCCCAACCCTAAACCATCAACTAACC
>JAKUAO010000018.1:0-121848 GCA_030674735.1 Sungouiella pseudoflosculorum | reverse complement strand
CAACCGAGACTGTGACTGTCACTTCTGGTACTGTTCTCACTACAACTACGCACACTGCTGGTCCAGGCGGAACTGCTACTGTCGAGGTTGATGTTCCTCCATCGTATGAGACCACCACCGCAACCTGGCTGGAATCTACCACAGGTACTAGCTCTTACACTACCAACGGAACTATTGTCATCGTCGTTGATGTTCCAGTTCCAACCGAGACTGTGACTGTCACTTCTGGTACTGTTCTCACTACAACTACGCACACTGCTGGTCCAGGTGGAACCGCTACTGTTGAGGTTGATGTTCCAAGTTCGCAGAGTGACATATCCTCTGATGCCTCATCTGCATCTTCAAGTGACGTGACTACTGGTAACTCTACAGACAGCAACGATGAGACTGGAACATTCAGTTTCCCTCACACGATATTGCCATCTGACTCGTTGACGGACACGGACTCTTCGTCGCAGACCACATCTGACTCTTTGTCGCAGACCACTTCTGACTCTTCGGAAACCAGTACCGACTCGTCGACAACTTCTGACTCTTCGGAAAGCAGTAGTACCGACTCGTCGACTACTTCTGGTACCGACTCGTCGACTACTTCTGACTCTTCGGAAAGCAGTAGTACCGACTCGTCGACTACTTCTGACTCTTCGGAAAGCAGTAGTACCGACTCGTCGACTACTTCTGACTCTTCGGAAAGCAGTAGTACCGACTCGTCGACTACTTCTGACTCTTCGGAAAGCAGTAGTACCGACTCGTCGACTACTTCTGACTCTTCGGAAAGCAGTAGTACCGACTCGTCGACTACTTCTGACTCTTCGGAAAGCAGTAGTACCGACTCGTCGACTACTTCTGACTCTTCGGAAAGCAGTAGTACCGACTCATCGACCACTTCTGACTCTTCGGAAACCAGTACCGACTCGTCGACCACTTCTGACTCTTCGGAAACCAGTACCGACTCATCGACTACTTCTGACTCTTCGGTGACCACCTTTGACTCGTCCACATCTTCTAGTGATGTGACTACTAGTAACTCTACGGAAAACACCGATGAGACTGGAACATTTAGTTTCCCTCACACGATCTTGCCATCTGACTCGTTGACGGACACGGACTCTTCGTCGCAGACCACATCTGACTCTTCGGAAAGCATTATCGACTCGTCGACCACTTCTGACTCTTCGGAAACCAGTACCGACTCATCGACTACTTCTGACTCTTCGGTGACCACCTTTGACTCGTCCACATCTTCTAGTGATGTGACTACTAGTAACTCTACGGAAAACACCGATGAGACTGGAACATTTAGTTTCCCTCACACGATCTTGCCATCTGACTCGTTGACGGACACGGACTCTTCGTCGCAGACCACATCTGACTCTTCGGAAAGCATTATCGACTCGTCGACCACTTCTGACTCTTCGGAAACCAGTACCGACTCATCGACTACTTCTGACTCTTCGGTGACCACCTTTGACTCGTCCACATCTTCTAGTGATGTGACTACTGGTAACTCTACGGACAACACCGATGAGACTGGAACATTTAGTTTCCCTCACACGATCTTGCCATCTGACTCGTTGACAGACACTGACTCCTCCGTCACCACTGGCGGCACGGAGACCATTCCAATTTCGAGCACGGGCACTGACGCTCCATTCAGTCCTTCAAGTGAGTCAGCAAGTCAAAGTCAATCATCATCAAGTGGCAATCCCGTGTTGAGTTCAAGTGTCATAATTACCCCATCATTCAACTGGAACATGTCGTCCGCTCCGATTTCAGCGACATCATCTTCCCCGGAGACGAGAATCTCTAGCGACCCTCGGAGTTCAGCATTATCTAGTTCAGTGAAACCTGGAGTTTTGTCTTCAAGCTCCAGTGCCACCACGCTTACTGACGTGGTAAATCCATCGTCGCCAACATCACAAAAATCAGTTCCTTCTGAGACTGTCAGACCAGCAAGTGATACAAGTTTCCCGCAACTTACGACGGCAAGTCAAACAAGTATTTTGTCGACTGTGGTATCGCCAAGTGTGAGTTTTGCTTCGATCAAGCCACCAAGTTCCTCGGGTACGAGTAACTCTGGCTCTGGTTCTGGTTCCGGCTCTGGCTCTGGCTCTGGTTCTGGCTCTGGCTCTGGTTCTGGCTCCGGCTCTGGCTCTGGTTCTGGCTCCGGCTCTGGCTCTGGTTCTGGTTCTGGCTCCGGCTCTGGCTCTGGTTCTGGTTCTGGTTCCGGCTCTGGCTCTGGTTCTGGCTCTGGCTCTGGCTCTGGCTCTGGCTCTGGCTCTGGCTCTGGTTCTGGTTCTGGTTCTGCATCTGCTTCTGGCTCTGGCTCTGGCTCTGGCTCTGGTTCTGGTTCTGCATCTGCTTCTGGATTTGCCAATCCAACTTTAGCATTCAGCTCGGCATCTTCTAGCTCGGCACCATCTACGGCATCTGCGCCCGCTGTCTTCCAAGGCTACGCTTCAGTTGTCAAGGTGCCCTTCTTGACATTGGTGGCTTCTGTGATACTCACAGGAATCATCGGCTAATTGTATTATTATTGTCATTATTATTATTAATATTCTTCATGGAAATAGAGAAGTTTATAAAGCGATCAATTTAATATCCACTCGATTGAAATGCATTCGTTAAATTATTCCCTGTGCTTGTTGCAATCCAATCTCAGGTGAGCAAGTGATTATGAAATCCAACCTCACGAAGCAAGCTATTCACACTCACCTCTTATGCATCAGTGAATTGAAACTTTAGTCGGTCTTCATTCTACAAAGCAGAAATATATTATATCCTCATTCTAATTTAGTACTCGGCCGTTATGCCATATTCTCTCAGCAACTTCCAATTTACACTTCATAACAAGAGAAGGACGTCAGTACCTCCAAATTCAAGGGGTCCTAAAAAAGCTCAATAAACCTGTAAAGGAGCTTCGTCTTGTGTCAATTCATCGTTTTCTTGCAAGTGCTTGTTTTCGCGTTGATGTGTGGTCTTTCAGCAGTTCGGTAACTGTTTCTGATTTTTGTCGTATTATGCGAAATGGTAACCAATCTCTCATTACAACAAGTCAACGCCAAAAATCGAAATTCCGACCAATCTCTTTCAAGTTCCACTCTCATCTATAATCTAGAATTTTCTACCGATCAAAACAGCTTTTGTTCCATTTAATGCTTCGGGCACACCTGTAAACCGCAACTCAATGATTGGGCTCCCTCCCCCAAGAGTCTACGCAAGTTCCTTAAATACGTATAATGCTAAAAAGCTATGCAATCGGCCAACCCGAGTCTAGTGTACACCTTATAAAGAGGGGTCGTTCTTCTGGTAACCCAAGTATCCTTGCAATGGGTACGATTCGATCATCTTCATGTACTTCAAGATCAAAGGTCTGCAGTTCTTCTGGGCGTCAGGCCCGTGGTATTGCTTGCACTTTCTCAAGGCGTCGTGAGTGATTCTCAACTCCTGGTTTCTGATCCACTGTTCTCTCATCATAGATGTTCTGGCTTTCTCCACCTCGGCAAAGTTCTCGTAGTTGATGTCATCGAAGGACACCAACTCGGGCCTTTTGTGGTTGTCGTAAGTAGCTGTATGTTAGTGTCAAAGTTCATTTCCGGCGATTGTTGCTTTGCTTGGTCACATACCCATGGTTGTCGGTGCTAAGACTGAATTGAAGGTTACGAAAAGGTGAATTTTTACTGGTGCATTGCCTTGGCGCGCGCACGACCAGGCCTGGTCAGAGGGTCCAATGAGGAGAACCTACTGAAGAAGGTGAGAAAAATGGGAATGACAGATATAAAAGGAGAAGCAGTTACAGCAATGACTGGAAACTTCTTTTTTTTGCTTTTTGCCTGGACGTTTACGGTTTGGGTGGATCGAGAAATCGTAGGTGGACTCTATGTCGCGCGAGAAACCCAGACCAGAATGCCAGAATACTACCATAGTACCAGAATCACCACCAAAGCACCAGAATACCAGCAAATCAGGAAAACAAAAACAGAGGCTAATTGGGTGTAACTTGCTCAACTATTGCAATTTTATGCGTTGTCACAATCTTGAGATTAACGAGCTCTCTCATTTTTTCCGACAAAGCCCGTACTTATTCTTCATGTCAGGTTACCTTTAGTTGTACAGCCTCGGTTGCGAAACATCTCAGTTGTCAAGTATACCAACACTTGGGCACTTAAAATGCTTAAAGAAACAGAAGAAACAGAAATCAGACTCCGAGCAGCCACTAAACCACCTCCAAACCTCTCGTATCCAAAGGTTACCCATTCTCTCCCTCCGACTGCTCCGTAGAATCACCTGCACATGCTGTTACCACTTCAACCACTTAGTTCTACCACCACCTACTACCCATTGCACCAGGCAAATGCCGCAGGAGGAAAAGAAAAAATCGGCAGTGGCGTCGTCTGCGCCAGAAAAGCCTATATTGACCTTGAACGCAAAATACATTGCGGTTGCCCATCTGTTTTTCGCCTACTCCGCATTTCTTGTGGCTCTAGTCGTCGGATGTTGGTTGCATTACCATAAAATCGTGCAAAACTCCTCGTTTGGCTACCCCGACGAGTGGTTCCCCAGTGTGTCCGCTACCATCGGCGACCGCTACCCAGAAAGATCGATTTTCCAGGTGCTCATTGCTTGCACGTCCGGACCTCGGTTCTTGCTTGTGTTCCTCAACTTCTTGGTGTTGTACCGGAAGAACCTGGTGGCACCATACGTGTTGCTTCTCTCTGGTTTGGCTAGAACATTCACATGTGGTGGATGGGTCTACATCACCTCTACTGACGACCACGACTGGCATGATATCTTCATGATCAGCTACATTGTTCTCACCATTCCATGGACGGTCTATGTCTCGGTCTTGTCTCCCAAGGGCTCCACCGTGCGCCGTGGAAGACTGTGGACGGCAATTCTGTTCTTTCTGATGCTTGTGCCGCTCGTCTATTGGTTCATCCAGCATAAGGTCCATGTTAGACCTGGTGCTTATTCATACTATGCCTACATCGAATGGTCGCTCATTCTCCTTGACGTTGGATTCGATACGTGGTCGGTCCTTGACTTTGGCCAGATCGAGCTTCGTTTGTTTGGCGACAAGATTGAATTTGGCTCCACTGGTGCTGCTGCCTCTGCTAGCTCGGTGGTGGCCCCAACCAAGTCGGAGTCAGCCAAGAAACCAAAGGCTGGAGATGACGACTTCACATTCTTCGAGTTCTTGATCAACGCAACCAACGCATTCATGTTCTGGACCGTGCTCACCTCGCTTTTGGTCTGTGTGTGGTACTTTCCGTTGTGGCACATGGGCATTTCGGGTTACGAGGCTGTGATTGCCGTGATGGTGGTCGCTCCAATTTTGCTTGCAATTCCTCCATTCAAGTGCCTCTTCTTCCGTTTCCCCGCTGTTGCAAGAGTGCTTGCCGTTTTGTTGGGTCTCGGTGCCTACAAGGTGGAGGAGCCAGAACAAAGACTCTTGACCATTACTGCCGGTCTTGGCTTTGGCGTGATTGCAGTTGGAGCAGAGCTCTCCGATTTGTACAACCAGCCCAAAAAATACACCTCCTTGTGGATCTCGTCTGGTGTTGGATTGTTGGCTACTTCCGTGTTCAAGTTCCTGAACCACTCCAACAACCCAGCATGGCCTATTATGCACAAGGGCAACGGCGGATATAACGAGATTGCAATTTTCGTGGGTCTCGCCTCTGCTTTGTTGACTAGCAAACAGCTACAGACTACTACTGCCTCTGTCAAGAAGCAAGGTGGCTCTCTCTTGTTGGCCTCGTTGGGCTTGGGTGGTTACCTCTTCTGTCTCCAGGCCTACTTGAGTGACTCGTCCACTATGATCTACTGGACTTGGGAGGGTTACCCAGTGAGAGGACCTACCCCATTAACCGGTGGCTTGTTCCATTTCGCTGCTTTCGCTGCTGGTATCTTATCCTCGATCAAGTTCCATCCAAACGCCTTTGCAAGCCCCATCTTCACTGTGATTGGTGCTGCTTCTGCTTACGTGCTCTACGCTTATAAGAGCTGGGTCGGATTTGGAGGATCGCTCGTGTTTGCCTTCTATCTTGCTTCCTTGGGCCCCTTGATTGGCCAAGCTGTGGCTGGCTACAACATTGCGGCCTTGTTCTCGCTTTCTTTCCTTTTCAGCATTGTCATTTCTTTGGCTAGTGTGTGGATTGTGGCATACGCATTTGTTCCTGGAGGACCATTGTTGAGAGAGAGAACTGATATAATTGTGATTGCTTCAGTGGTTCTTGTTACATTGGGAGTTATCAACTACCAATTGCGTCAAAAGGCCTCGCATATCACCAGATTGGAAGTTACAGGCTCCAACGTTTTTGGAGCTTCTTTGAAAGTCATCACAGTTCTCACTGCATTGTCGGTGGCTACTTTTGTCCACAGATATCCAACTGCTCCATTCAAGCCATACAACGAATCGTCCAAGTCCTTTACCACCGGTATTTGGTGCGTTCATTTCGGTTTGGACAATGATATGTGGTCAAGTGAAACCAGAATGAGAGACCTTATCAGAGATGCAGAAGTCGACATCATTGGATTGTTGGAGACTGACACTGAGCGTCTCATTGGAGGCAATAGAGACTTCACTCAAAAGATCGCCGACGACCTCGGCATGTACGTTGACTATGGTCCAGGTCCAAACAAGCACACCTGGGGTGCAGCATTGTTGTCCAAGTTCCCAATCATTCAGTCGTCGCACCACTTGCTTCCATCTCCAGTCGGAGAGTTAGCTCCAGCCATTCTCGCAACTTTAGACATTTACGGTGAGCTTGTGGACGTTGTTGTGTTCCACTCTGGCCAAGAGGAGGATGTCGAGGACCGTCGCTTACAGAGTTTGGGAGTGGCCGAAATCATGGCCAACTCTACTCGTCCATTGGTTCTTCTAAGCTACTTGGTGACGGAGCCTTTGAAGGGCAACTACAACACTTACGTGAGCGAGAAGACAAGAATGTATGACATTGACAGCACCGATTGGGATAGATGGTGTGAGTATATCTTGTTCCGTGAGCTCAAGAAGGTTGCCTACGCCAGAATTTCTCGGTCCACTATTACCGATACTGAGCTCCAGATTGCAAAGTTCAAATTCCTCACTGATGAGCAGCGCGGATACGACGAATCGTTCTTGTATGGAAATCACTACGTGGATGAAAGTGAGGTGGATCCTTCACTTAGAATGCCACAAACTTTCCTTGGAGAGGGAGTCAGAGGACACCAATACCACGTGTTTGACGAGCCAAGATACTTTGCTGAGCATGAATAGGACATGTTAAAAAATAAACTGTGATTACGAATTATTGGCCTGGAGTAGCAGGTGGGTAGTGCGCGGCCCATTACATCCAGAAGTTTTTCCCCTAGTCCACCAACTGTACAATCATAGCCAACAATGAATTCTCTATTCCAGACCGCCAGCAGGCTTGTTTTCGGCAAAAAGCCCGTTCTCAACACTCTCATCCAAACAAGAAACAAAATGAAGACCCACAAAGCCGCTGCAAAGAGATTCATCAAGACAGGAACTGGTTACAAGAGAAAGCAGGCGGGAAGAAACCACGGAAATGGAGGATTCAGCAGCAACTCGCTTCGTCACCTCGACTCCTTTGTTGATGTTTCGGACAAGGGATCGCAGTTGAAGAAATTGAAGAAGTTCTTGGAATGCTAGAACTCTCTTGGGGTGGGATAAATCTTGTACATATTTACAAATACAAAAGACAATTAGCATGAGGTGAGTTTTATTTTCGTAGTCTATATTGATTATGTGTCCTTGCTGCTCTTGACAGTCTGCCACTTTCCGTTTCCGTCCTTTCTATACTCTTGGGTGGGGAAGTAGTGGTAGTTAGTCTTCAAGGAACATGCACCGGGAACGTGGTTGAAGGTAACGAGTCTCAACTTGACATATGTGTTGTCTGCGATGTTTTCAGTCACCCTAATGAACGTTTCCAAATCTGGAGTCTCCTGGTCGTTGACATGGGTGATGAAAACTCCAGTGTTGATGCGGTATTGAGATGTAGGACCTCCAGGACTCTTGTACAAGATGTAAACTTCAGATGGAATCTTCTCCATGAGTTGTCTGACAGAGTTGTGAGGTTCCTGAATCATCGAACCACACCAATACAACAATCTGGATGTGTTGATGCTTGAGGTGTCTAACGTAGGGACGACAATGTCCATCACCTGCAACTCTCTGACAATCTTCAAGTGAAGTTCTTCGCGGTACAAGGGGTTCAAGTCTCTGACGCTAGTGACCAATTTGTCGTTTGCAGTCAACACAATGTCACCGAACTTCAAAGGACAAGGCTCTCCACCCTTTTGCGGTGCTCCAACCTTGTACACGTTTTGTAGGCGAACTTCATCGGCGGACTCGTCCTCAAATCTGGCAATCCACTCCTGGGGAACACCCCTTGTTCTACCCAGGAACACCGTGATACCAGAGAATTCTGCTTCCAAGATTCGCAAATGTCTTGGAATTTCGTTTTTCTGAAGCGATTCAATAACGTTGTTCACATCGGTAACGTCCAAACCTGCTCTGAAGATGTTCACGGAGTCGTCTTCATTTTGATCACCTAAGTATGCCAACCAGAATGCACGGACCGTTCCATCATCGTCAAGCAAAACACCGGTATCACATTCCTGAGCAATTTTGCTATCAATGAAGATACACTCAAGGTTGGTACCTCTGTATCTTGGGTTGCCGTAATTAGGCGATGCATTCAGTGAGATGATCGAGCTGACGGTGACTTCGTCAGCCACCACTCTAAATCTGAAGTTACAACCAACAAAGAGAGACCGGTCTCCTCTCTTCAAAGGTGTGTTGGAGAATTTTGGAGTGCGGACATCGGCAGTGATGAGCGACAGGTCGTATTTGACAATAGCATAGTTCAAATTTGGATGCATAAACACAACTTCAGCCGGGATATCCACCGATTCGGCAAAGATGAGGTAAAGGTCACAAGCATCATGTGGAACAGTCTTTCTAGATACCAAAACGTATCCATTCTCGGCATCAATGACCACTCCAAAGCCAGTGTCCTGTCTCCATGTGTGATTGTCAACGAGCATTGGAGCTGACATTGACACCCTCACCAAGGACTTGGTGATCGATGCACATGCCTTCTTTTTAGGATCAGAGATTGGGATATCAGTGAACTTGGCGTATTTAGGCTCGATAGGCAATGGCTTCAATGGTTCTTTTTGCAATGTCTCGAAATCCCACAAACCAGTGGTGTCGTTTCTGGTAGCAAGTGTCAATTGACTGCGCCAATGTCTTTCGACATGAGCGACTGCAATGCTCTTGTCATGCTTGTCAGTCAAAAGATGGTAAGTAATTGTGATTTTTTGACGATCTGGAATCAGCTTCATGACCTCAATGAAAGTGTCCAAGTTTGGAGTCTTCTTGTCATCAATCTCATCCACAATGCACAAGTTTCCGTCGGCAAGACCCACGAAAGTACCGCTGGCAGAACTGACAAAGACACCTCCCACGGCAACACCGAAGGATCTTGCAAGTTGGTATGAAAGGTCGTTGAAGAGCGAACCAGCAACCTCAACATATCTGTTTGGAGTGATTGCATGCAAATCACCAATGACGACAGATTTGGTCAATTGTTGACCGCCACGCTGGATGACAAAATCCAAAGGCTTGCCAACGTTGGAGTCTAGAATTTCGTCAACTTTAATGAATGTGGAGATTGCCTCACCGTTGATGGAAATCAAGGTGTCACCTTCTTTGATCAAGCCGTCTGCTGGGCCCTTGGGCAACACCAACTCAGCCACCAACAAACCCGACTTGTGAGGGAAGAGTTTTCTGGCGACGTCTTCGGCTTCCGGAGTCAAACCCAATCTTCTACACTCCTCGAACGGACGTAAAATCCACTCGACTTGAATGTCACCTCTAGTGATAGGCTCGGAATCCTGGATGCACTTCAATGCTCTCAAAGGTCTCCACACTGGGAGGAAAAAGTCTGTGGCAGCCTCGGAGGAGCCTCCAGCCTGTAAAGCCACTGCATGGCCATCTTCGTTGACAACTGGAGAACCGGAAGATCCTCCAGATGCACTGGCGGCAGCCTGGATATATTCGGTGTTGAAATCATTGTAGGTCATAGTACCGTAGTATGGAGCGTTTCTATCCAACCGGGAGATAAAACCAGCCAAGATCGACAACTTTTCTCCGGCATCGTTACCCACCACTCTGATCTCGGTACCCACCTTTGCTAGCTCAGGCTTAAGCTGAATCTCGGCCATCTCCATATACTTGATGTCCTTTGGATTGAATCTCAAGAAACCGAAATCGTGAATCGGATCTCTGTAGATGGGCAGAACCACGGCCTCTTCATGATTATCGAACACAGCGTATCCGGAAAAAGGACCAGGGCCAACCACATGACGGTTGGTCAAAATGATACCACGTTTGGCATCCACAACAAAACCTGTGGCTTCACTTGTGAGACACATCTCGGTGTCGAAATTGGTAATGTTGGAGAAATGGATAGAAACCACTCCCTTGATGACTTTTTTGATGGTTTCGCTCCACACCGTGGAGTTTTCGCTGGTCACATCGAATGCGGGACTAAAGTCATCCGAACCTTCAGAAGCGTACTCCAGATCAGAGTCGTTATTCTGCTTGACGTGTTTCATAGGCACCAAAGATGCCGATCCGTTGGACGCTTTTCTCTTCATGACTTTGCCACAAATGTGATAAGGATAATGTGAACAGAAAGTTGTGATCCACCAAAGCTCTAGCAGTGGCAATTATTTGGGTTAGCAAATGTCTTGATCTTTTGGAATCTTCTAACCCATCACAAGACGAAAAAAGCAGGAACGCACTGCACACAACTGGGCCCGTGTGCCGTCTAACCACCATTGCCGGAGGAACTTCAATCATAGGGAAACGGTGATTGAAGGGAATAGAAAAATGTGGATGAAACTGGGAATGTGTGATCGATTCTCGTTTTGAAAAAAAAATTGGGAAAAACGAGCCAAAAATGGAAAATTGGGTGCAATTCGAGTGGTATACCTGGTTTCGTCATCAGTAGTTGTGGCCCCAAAAATAAGGCTGCTTTAGAATCTGTTAGGCCCGAGTTAATCAATTTGCTCCAAGAGTCTCTTTGTCCAAGTTTCGTAGTATGTTTGTTGAGTGTCCTTGTCGAACATGGTGGAAGGATTGATCATGGACCCGAATGTCAGAAGCAACTCGTAGCCCCGGCCCAACTTGGCCACAATCTCCTTCTCTTTGGTGGTATCCTCCGCACTCCAGTTGTTATGCACATACTTGATCTCCAAATCGATCAACCACGGCTCTGCCTTGACAGATTCTTCAATGATGCTGAGCCAAGTCACCATGTTCCACTTCATGAGACCACCTTTCTGGTACTGGAAGAGCTGGTCTTGAAGCTCGGTTTTCTTGCCGATTGTAGAGTCAATAAGCCGATGGTTGATGCGAATGTATGCTGCGTAGATAAGGCCACAAGCCAATAGCCACTCGTTCTTTTTGACGAATTTGTGCTTCTGCAGCATGAAACACTCGACAAGAGCCGGAGTCACCGAGGCAGGAATGTAGAAGTTGTTGGCGAACGAAATGAAATCTGCAATGGTCAAATGGCGGAGGTATCTGGGGCTGTTTGGGGTCGAAGCAGCCGATTTGGTGGGTTTTCTTGGAGTTTTCACGGGACTTTTGAGGATGGTAGCGCTCAGACTAGCCGCATCTGTCAACTTGGCCATGAATGGGGACTCCACTGTCGATTTGGTGACGAACGGAGAAGCATCATCTCTTGGACCGGTTTTCTTTTCTGGGGTTTCACCACCGGCAAGGCGCAATCTTTTTAGCGGTGACCCGACTTTGGGAGCGTTCTGACGTTTCATGGGTGACGACGTCGGCGTTCGGACCCTCTTTTTCGGCGATGGAGAATGAACCACATTCTCCAGAAGGTCATCGAGGAGTTTCTCCACCATTTTCGGGTGGACGGGGATTTTCTGCAGCAGCGGAGTCGGCAAATCGAGCCGCTCTTGGCATCTCTCGACCGCCAAGTATGCACAGAGATGGAACCTGGCGACTTCCGCCAGATTGGGGAGTTTGGGCATCTTCTGGAGACTCATCTGATATAGGGAGTCAACATACGAGACCAATTGGGGCGGAAAATCGCCGGTATGAGTAGGAATGACGTCTTTGAGCGACTGAACGAGCTGGATTTTGCTCATGGCCAGCCGAATGTGGAGTTGTATGGGTATTCACCAGATCAAGGTGTAGTATGTGTCTGCAGGAGAAGTAGCAGATAGCAGTTGGAGAGGATTGAAGAGAAAAAGCAGAAACAGAACGAAAAAGGGAAGGTGTTTTCGAAATGTTCATGGAAATGAAATATTTTACAGAATAATTCAGCGTTTTCGTTCCGATAGTAAGAAGCTCTTTGTTGCTGAAGTTAATGTGCTCAGGAAGTAGAGGAGAGTAATATGCGTAGTGAGAAATATGACATCACCAAGAATATATCAACTAGGAAATTCCTCAATGCTCGACACGTGTTCCAGCTCAGTCTGAAATGAAAACCATCCTGAAAGGAAAACTAAAATTTGGCCCGAATCTCCGTACTCTGTACTCTTCCTCACTAACTCTACGCACAATGTACTACGCATAGAAACTTCACTAGTGCCGCAACATCTCACCAACTGAGAACACCACCCCCAAAACCCACAGATGATCTTCATCGCAAAAACAATTTTCTGACCAGAATGCCTAAAACACAGAGAGATTGCCCATTTTTTTCTATCTTCGCCCCACAATTTCCCAGTGCTCTCCCAATTCTTAGCCTCTACTAGCTACCTCCAACGGCCCTCGGGTCTGCACCCGTGCACCATGCCTCACTCTAACTGGCCAACCAGGAAAAAGTTATAGTAACCTAAGAACCATGTTGACCAGAACCATTTTCCGGGCCTCGACCCGCCTGTTTGCCAGCAGCGTCGCATTGGCACAAAAGGCAGTGATTCCCGACCACTCGCAGGTCAAGCAGAACGAGATTGTCTCGGGTGCTCCTGCCGACTTGGTGACTTCTCGAGTGGTGAGAATCTACCAGGAGGCCAAGCCGGCCACCCAGTCGGGCCACCACAACGGTGACCACTGGAAGTTGGACTGGGACGTGTTGTCCCGTGCCAACAGATGGGAGAACGACTTGATGGGATACCAGTCGAGTGGAGACTACATGCAAGGAACCATCATGAAGTTCGACACCAAGGACGCCGCCATTCGTTTTGCCGAGGGCCAGGGATGGTCGTACTACGTCAAGGAGCCTAAGAAGAGACACTTTAGAAAGAAGGACTACTCTGCCAACTTCTACCACTCGGCAGGACCCTTGAAGCACATTCGGACCAAGTAGGTGTATAGCATAATGGATAAGTAAGATACGTGATTTGTAGGGGAGAAACAGGAGAGAAGAAGCGGATGAAGGGAGAAGAATGGCCTGGATTTTCGAATCGAGTTTCGCTATAAGCTTGTCAAAGTTCATGGAGGAAGAAGACAGGACTGGAGCATTAGAGACTGGGTGGGGAATTACTAAAACTTGCGAAAAGACACAGGGGGACCGGGATGGAAGTACGTAAATAATGAAAATGGCCCGCAACTGCTTTGGAAACTCACGTTCTGGATCTTTCTCTTTTTGGTTGGAGTAACCTAGGTTCTCAACAGCTAGCATAGGAACCAGAGCAAAATGATCAGAAGTCAGTTCGATAATTTCCAGCGGAAGGGGATGATCTTGACGGTAGATGCCCAACTTTCACACAAACTGAGATCTTTGATGGGAGTATTGAGGCAATTGGATACTACTGTTCTTACGATTCTTACCTTTCCAACGGCTCAGCAGCACCAAAACGATAAAAAAGAACGCAAGATCACAGGTGAATTTCAATCGGCGTATTCCACTTATCTACATGAGAACCACACAAGCTCACATATAAGCGAACGACTGGACCTACTAACAGAAGCTTCCATGCACCAGGTCTAAGTAACAGGTATTCCACCGAGCCCAAAATTCAACCAAAACCTCGAATTCCCAAATTCACCCGAATTAAAACTTGCTCCAACACGTTCTCCAAACTTCGTGATCCACTTCCTCCTTTTTTTTTTTCTCGAAACTCAATTATAGAACAAACTGTTTCTCTAAAACAGACTCTTCAATGTCTCAGTGCGACTTCGAGTCACTAAATGAACCACTACTATATCTAATATGAGGTGAAGCCGCACCAGCCATATCCAGCAAATCCAGCAGCAAAAACACAATTTGCCAGAAAAAACAATAAAATCCGTATTATTTCCTTCCGGGTTCCCGATTTCCACTCTCGAATTGCCAAAATCCCACCTCTTAGCTCCAATTCTTCCCCCACTGTGCTTCCCCATATCGCCAGCCTAATCCTCTTCCCTGCACTCCCTACTACTGACGCGAAATCCATACTAACTTTTCGACTATCTTTCCTCCAACAACCACATCTGCCACTGTCGGAGAAGAATTTTGCATTAGAACTGGAGCTTTTTCTGCGTGCACCTTGATCTCGAATTTCTCCGGTTTTTCGTGCTCGCAAACTCGCCGCATTTTCTCTCAGTTTTCCCCCTTCATCTACAGATTCTTCTGGCGTCCCCTCCGGACCACTACATGTCATACAATCGCTACAACACCCGGAAAAGGCCGGTGCAGCTGGGGCCGTACCCTGGTGGACCCGGCAGCTCCCGCCAGCGAAATACTCTGGAGCCCTTGCATTCACATTCTGGGCCCCACAATGGGAAGTATCTAGATCGATCTCGGCACCTGGACAGCGGGAACGGCGCCAGCCGACAGCATAGACCACCCAACGATTATTCACGAGGCGGAAATGGCGCCCATAAAGAGCTCGAAACCGCGCTCACCACCCCAGCACAGTCGCCAGCTCAAGTCTCTGACATTCACACCAAATCTGCATCAAACGAACATTCTAGCACCTCGGGCACAAATACAGCCACCGGTGCAAACAAGCTGGACGAACAATTCGATCTTCAGATGCATCACCGCTCATACTTGGACGCCAGACCGTCACTCTCCAAGATCGACATCCTGAAAAACTACAGAGTGTTGTATGATCCTGAACTTGACAAGGCGCTCTCCAAGGCGGAAAAGAAGAAGAAGCATCGGAAGCTCCGCTTCCAGACAGAGCGTGGCCCGGAACAGCCTCCCTCTGATCCTCGGTTGAAGATGGGTCTCCACGAGTACCTTTCCAAGCCCAACAAGACTTCCAAGAAAGTTCCATTCAAGCATTTACCCCAGCCCCGCTTCATCTACGACAAGAACTCCTTGGGCAGCCCTCCGCAGTCCGAATTGGTCATTTGGGATCTCCCCACTACCGTGAACGAGATGTACTTGGTTAACTTCTTTGAGTCGTTTGGCGACACCGTCAAAGACATGAAGTTCATTAATGACCCGGTAAATGCTGTGCCCTTGGGAATTGCAACCTTCTCGTTTCCTGGTTCCCCAGAAAAGGCCCTGAGAACTGCCAAAAAACTTCTCAAGACAATCTTCCTCGAAGGCCCCAAAGTCGATGGAGAGGACTTGAAAATCGCTCTCAACGATGCAGATGGTAAGCTCTTGAAATCAAAAATTGAGGTTGCCCAAGGGAAGTTGCGGCTGGCCAGAATAAAGAGAGAGAATGAAGAGAAGTTGCTCAAGGCTCAGAGCAAGAAGTTGGAAAAACAAGAGCCTAAACCTGTCCCCAAGACCGAATCTACCAAGCCGGACGAGGACGACGCCAAGCGTAAATTGGAGCGGGTTTTGAACACAACCACCTTATCGGTGAAACACAAGAATAAAGTCATCAAAGAAGTGTTTCTTCCAGACGATCTTGTGCGGTATGTCAAGGACAGACCATTCATCTACATTAACGATAAGTACGTTCCCACTCGAAAGATCTCATCGCAAGAGATCAAGAAGGTGTTGATGAAGTACGACTGGACAAGAGTGCTTTTAGACAAGACAGGCTTTTACGTTGTTTTCAACACCTTGAAGGAATGCGAGCGCTGTTTCAGAAACGAAGATGGCCACCGCTTCTTTGAATACCGATTGTACATGGAGCTTTGCGTTCCTGCCAAATTTGTGGGCGATGAAAACGTCAAATTGTCAAAGAGCAACTCCAAGAGTCACGACGTGGTTGACGAGGTTGCAAATATGTTGATCAAGGAATTCCAATCATTCTTGATCAAGGATATCCGGGAGAGAATCATTGCTCCAAGTATCCTAGACTTGCTCCGTCCAGAAAACTATCCCGAATTAATGAAGGAGTTGAAGGAAAAGGAGCACGAGCGAGAGGTTGAAAGACAGAAGCAGCTTGAAAAGCAGAGAAAACCCGCCGTTCCTGATGCTTCATCTACTGGAGCATACTCATTCCTTGTCGAGAAGAAAAAAGAATCTAAAGCCAACAATCATGTTCTCCTGCTTCCCAGCTTCACGAAAAAGACTGGGTCTGAGAACAGGAAAAAGAAGAATCTCCTCCCAATGCAACATGCTCTTAATTACGACGATGAATCTGAAGAGTCCGATGATGAAGAGACCAGCAGATCCGCCACTCCAGTTCCCATGAAGAGAGAGCTGGTTTCATCTCCGGAAGAGGAATCCCCTAATAAGAAGCTCAAGAAATCAAAGCTTCGTGAGACTTTCATGTATGATACTTCAGACGAAGAAGTCGAGAAGGTGGAGGATGTGACTGACAAGATGGACTTGGATATCACCGATGTTAAAGATACAGTTGACTCAAAATACGCCTCGACTCTCAATGAAGAACCGGAGTTTGTTTATGAGGAGATCATCCCTCAAGCAGGAAGCATATTCGACTTGCAGAGATTGCAAGAAATCATCAGAGACGATGAAGACTTGGAATTGGCCCGTAAGCTCTTGAAAGACACCGAGCCATCAACCATCAAACATCTTGAGTATTGGGCATGGAAACAAAGGGAGCTTGGATCCAAGTCGATTGTTTCTGAGGAAGAGTCAATTGGATTGCTCAGTGACCATTTGGAGTGCAGCACTGGCTCATTCAAGAGTGAGGGTCATAGAAAGATCGCAGACGCAGATAAGATTGAGTACTTGCCTCACAGAAGAAAGGTTCACAAGCCACTCAAAACCGTTCATAACGATTCGGAGGAACATGCTGGTAATACCCCTGGAGCATCTGCTAATAATGTGCAAAGTTCTCGTGTGAACAGAGCCAACAACAGAAGATTTGCTGCCGACATCAGTGCTCAGAAACAGATCTTGAGTTCAGAATCAGACCTCTTGAACTTGAACGCGTTGGCTAAGCGTAAGAAACCAGTGTCTTTCGCAAGATCAGCCATTCATAACTGGGGATTGTACGCATTGGAGCCTATTGCAGCCAAGGAAATGATCATTGAGTACGTGGGAGAAAGCATTCGTCAGCAAGTGGCTGAACACCGTGAGAAGAGTTACTTGCGGACTGGTATTGGATCGTCTTATCTCTTCAGAATTGACGAGAACACCGTCATTGATGCCACCAAGAAGGGAGGCATTGCCAGATTCATCAACCACTGCTGTAACCCGAGCTGCACTGCCAAGATCATCAAGGTGGATGGAAAGAAGAGAATTGTCATTTATGCGTTGCGTGATATCGACGCCAACGAGGAGCTCACTTATGACTACAAATTCGAGAGAGAAACCAACGATGCCGAAAGAATCCGTTGTCTCTGTGGTGCCCCGGGATGTAAGGGTTATTTGAACTAGGCATTTACGTCTGGTTGTTTCATGTATTATAGATCGCATCAGTATTGTATAGTAACAGTTACAGCATCGCGTATCAAGTCTGAGGTTAGTACATAAATTGGAATCTTTCAAACAACTTTGATAGTATTCTGTCATTCTTGATGATCTCGTCACTTTCATGTTTTCGCCATTGAAACTTCTGTTTAGGGCGAGATGTCTACCGCATATCCAGCAATTCCAAACATGGAAAATTCCATCAAGCATTACACGTCAATACGCTTCAGCAGTTCCCAAGCGGAAACGACGTACGAAAAAGGAAATGCAAGCAGCAAGAGAAGAGGAGGCACGACGCCTTTCTCTGCTTGTCGAATCCTCAGAACAAAATCTCGAGTCTGAAGCTCAGAAAGAAAAAATCGACCCACTTCAGTGTGAACAAGATGAACAAAGTGATCAAAGCCAACCAGGTGACGATAGTTTGGCCCCATTGCGACCCAATTGGGATAGAGGCGGACTTATAAAGTCCAATTCTTTGCCTCCATTGTACGCATCTATGAGGAAACTCATCGACATAAATAAAGGATGCATTTGCTTGGTGCAAGTTGGGTCGTTCTACGAGCTTTATTTCGAGCAAGCTCTCAACATTGCGCCGAAGTTGGCACTTAAAGTTGCAGTCAGGAAAACAAGTAACCACAATGTGCCAATGGCCGGCTTCCCAACACACCAACTCCAGAAGTTCTTGAAGATTCTTGTTCACGATCTTCTGTACAATGTGGCCATCATAGACCAGTATCCCTCACAAACAGAAACCCTCATGCATCGGAAAGTGTCTCGAATCGTGACTCCCGGAACGCTTATCGACGAATCTTTCCTTAACTACTCCCAAAATAATTATTTGGTGAGCATTTACATCCCACCAAACTCTCCTGTCATGGATCCTGATCTTCAGGTGGGACTACTGTGGTTAGACATCTCAGTTGGAGACTTCTATATCCAGCAAACCACAATGAGCGACTTGGCCGCAGACCTCAAGCGGATTTCTCCCAGCGAAGTCATCCTTCCCAAGGACTTGCAGCCAGAAACAAGCAAGGATCTGTGGATCGTGGAAATGGCCGACCTAAACAAGTATTTTGTACGGTACCACAAAACAACTTACCGTGACTATAAGTTGCAATTTCGGACTGATATCGTGGCCACCCGGAAAGTTCTTGAGCTGTTTTCTGTACGTGAAGAGGCGGCCATGAACATGGTGCTATCATACATCAATGTGAACTTGCCTGATCGCTCATTGCTGTTAGAGCCACCAACAAGGTATATCACCGACAGATACCTCCACATGGATTCCAGAACCAGAGACGCACTCGAATTGACGGGCCGCTCGACTTTCGATACAATATCCGTTGTTGGATCCTTGCTTAACTCCATCAAGAGAACAGTCACCGCTTCTGGAAACAGACTTCTCACTCAGTGGCTCAAGGCTCCAATTCTCGACACAGATGAGCTTTTCAGAAGACAGAGCTTTGTATCAACTTTTAAAAACCACCCATTGTTACGGTACGAGGTTCGTCAGCACTTGACTGAAGTTAATGATTTCACTCGTTCTTTGCAAAGACTAGCGCTTGGAACTGGTTCTTCGGTTACACATTTGCAAAACATCGCTGAGGGGATTATCAAGTTAGGAGAGTTGCTGGATCTGCTCTCAAAACACATGACTCACTTTAATGGGGAGGAAGAAACGCTAATCCGAGAATTTCTTCTCCAGTTTGATGTTCCAATTGACACTGCCCGCTTGATCCTCGACACTCTTTATACGGAGCCTCTTGTTGAGTTTGAAGACAAAATTAACAACGAAGCAGAAGTGGAAGAGGATGAAACCTCGGTGGAGAGATATTTGCGATCAGACGAGAAATCAACAGAGCAGAATCCATTTGCCTTTTCAATCAGAAAGGACTACAATGAAACTCTCGCTGAGCATCATGCTCAGATGGAGAAGATTCAGGTCATCGAACAAGAATTGCTTCAAAAAGTGAAGGAAACTGTACTAGACATCGAGCCTAGAGCAGTCGTCACCGCAAGAGACCAATATGGTAAGTTCTTAAACATTATCCACATTTCATGCCGCCTGAAATCGACCCAAGCAATCTATGAGGCATTGGGTGAAGAAGTTCGAGAGAAGAGAAATACTTTCTTGGTTTACAAGCCTTCCGAGTGGGAGAGAATTCATCACCAGAGATTGGAGATTGCTCTGAAGATCGAAGAAATCGAGAATGAGGTGATCAACGAACTCAAAGAAACTGTTCTTTCTGAAGTTTCTCGCGTTCGCCATTGTGGAAGATGCGCTGATTTGATTGACATCACATCCTCGTTTGCTCTTCTCGCCGAAGAGAATAATATGGTCCGGCCGAAATTTGTCAAGTCTTCTACTTTGAATGTCAATGAAGGGCGGCACCTTGTAGTGGAATCAAGTCTTCGGGCTAACGGACAAATGTTCAATCAGAACGACACAAAATTGGGAGTTGACGGTCATGTGTGGGTCATTTCAGGCCCCAATATGGGGGGTAAGAGCACATACTTGCGTCAGAATGCATTAATTGTAATTTTGGCTCAGATCGGGGCATATGTTCCTGCTTCGAGTGCCAGTTTGGGTATTGTTGATCGAATTTTTACAAGAATTGGAGCCTCCGATGATATTTTCAGCGATCTCAGCACGTTTATGGTGGAGATGATCGAGACAAGCAACATCTTGAAAAATGCAACCTCGAAGTCACTTGCAATAGTCGACGAAATTGGCAGAGGTACCAGTGGGAAAGAAGGTTTGGCCATTGCATATGCAACTCTAGTGTCTCTTTTGCATAAGAACAAATGTCGAACTTTGTTCGCTACTCATTTCGGAAAAGAGATTAAGCAGCTTCTAGACAATGACGAGATCAACCAGAAGAACATCCGTTTCTACAGGACCAAAATCCAGGAGGTTCCTGGCAAAGACGGTCAGCCACCACAGTTTCACTTTGATCACAGATTGGAACCGGGAATCAGCGAAAGATCTTACGCTTTAGAGGTTGCACGTCTCGCCGGATTTCCTTCTCATTCGCTCGCCGTTGCCTCCCGGGCCTTAGAAATCATTAACCGTGCCTGAAAGAAAAAAGTATAATGCATGAAGTCAAGTTTTTTTTTTTACATTCACCGAGTCACCACTGATTTGCAAGAATCGACGTTACTCCCTTGGCTGCGTAGATTGTTCGTTGGCATATGACGCAGTCGCAATTCGCGGTGGACCAACTCCTTCGGCCCCTTCTGATTGTTCGTTGCATGGTGAAGTTGGGCCTGATGGAATCTCCTTCAAACCGTAAATGTTAACGTAAACCTTTCTCGAGACCGTTGCCGTTTCTGCAAAGCGGTTGTAGAGAAGCATGTGGTTTTGGGCACATTTCCATGAAAAAAAAGAGTGCCGAAAGCCTCTCGGAAACAGACCCTCATCGGGATCCCGATATCCACAGTTCTGCGACAACAGTGCATGTCACAACGGTTTTTCGACATACAATTTTGGAAGTTAGCCCACGTTATCTCAAAGAGCAAACAACCATAACGGGCAAAGATCCAGCAGCAACTAATAGGACAAGTTTGCAATTGCTGATCTTATGTCAACAAGCTTGTTCTGTCCATTTTGGGACAAGTAATTGATGACTGATGGCACCCCCAGATGTGCGTCGAATGCCTTTAAATCTGTGCAGGAGAGTTCAGATCTCAATAAACAATCCCACAGGCTTTGCACCGCTACCACATGTATCCGAAGACAAGATGATAAACTCGCCAAAAAAAAACTAGGTTACCACGGCGAATAGCTCCCAAATTTTGATAATTTCGGAAATTTCTTAAAGTTCAAAGCCACTTGGCATCCGTTCTGCCATGGTTGCAACAATTTGCGCCATGCTGGTGAAATGGCACAGACTGCACACAAACAACGGATTCATGTTGTCGGAATTGAACCCGTGCATGAGAAACGATGCAGGATGACAAGGGAAGTGGAGTCAATTAGTAAACAATTAAATACCTGACGATTCTTGAGGAATTTTTCCCTTCCCAACTACTTTGTTCACTACTTTCTGGTTTAACCTGTCACTCCTTATCAATCTTTCTATCGAAGATTTCCACCCTGCCTTGTGCAATTACACTCCTTTAGTTTCAACCACAAAGGTACGTTTTTTGTTTGCGGACTTCCTGACAAAAAGTCGGTAGCCGCCTATTTTGCTGAGCGCCAACCCCCCGAGTTCAAAATTCCTAGTGGGCTTTTTTGTACGTTAACTCCTGGTTATGTTTTCTACGGATTTTGGTGCCATACCCCCTGTAAGACGCCATTAGCAGCCTCCAAGTGGTAAAATGTCAAACTCGAAGGGGGTGTGCAACAAACCGAATAACGAAAGGAGAAAAACAACAGCGCCGAAAAGGCCTCGAGGGTGGCTGGGCCAAACTCCCACACCTCCTTTACAGCCAGCTGTGGGCGTATATACAGGATATTACAGTTTGGTGCAGTCCTTTACCGGCCGTGTTTTGTTTACGTCGCGGCACGGTCGTGAAGGAGGGAGTAACATTCCAAGCCCAGTTGCTGGCTGTGCAAACTAGTTTGAAATCGGCCAGGACTCAGCAAATTAATTAACTTATCCATTCCTTTCATACTAACAGATCCTCAGTAATGAGATTGAATCAATCCACACTCGCCACCACTCTTTTGGTGTTGTCTGGTCTCGCTGCTGCTGCCCCAGCCGTCAAGAGAGACGACTCTGACTGTTCCTCTTCCAGAGTGCACGTTCACCACAAGCACAAGAGAGAGGTTGTCTACGAATACGCTTACGTGACCGTGACCGTCAATGGTCAGGGTTCCACTGTTGTGAACACCAAGACTTCCGCCTCTACTGCTAGCTCCGAGGCTGCTGGCAAGTCCTCCACTCTCCTGCCATCCACCACCTCCACTGCTTCCCCTTCATCCACTCAGGCTCCTTCCAGCACTCAGATTGCTTCCTCTAGCGCTGCTGCCAGCAGTTCCCAGGGTTCCAAGTCGAGCTCCGCTGCTGCTTCCAAGTCCAGTTCCAGCTCTTCCTCCAAGTCCACTTCTTCCAAATCCGGCAGCGTTCTTGGTGACTTGAGCGACTACTCCGACCCAACCGAGGAATTCGAGGACGGTGTCTACTCCTGTAGCGACTTCCCATCCGGCCAGGGTGTTGTTGCCCTTGACCACTTGGGCTTTGGCGGTTGGTCTGGTATCTACCACTCCGACACTTCCACTGGTGGCTCTTGTACCGAGGGTGCCTACTGTTCTTACGCTTGTCAGTCTGGTATGTCCAAGACTCAATGGCCTTCTGAGCAGCCATCTAACGGTGTTTCCGTTGGTGGTTTGATCTGTAAGGGCGGCAAGTTGTACAAGACCAACTCCAACGCCAAGCACTTGTGTGAGTGGGGTGTTGACAAGGCTATTGTTGTTAACCAATTGAGCCAGGACGTTGCTATTTGCAGAACCGACTACCCAGGTACCGAGAACATGGTTATCCCAACTGTTGCTACTGCTGGTGGCTCCATTGCTATCACCACCGTTGACCAAGACACTTACTACACCTGGAAGGGCTTGAAGACCTCTGCTCAGTACTACGTCAACAACGCTGGTGTTTCCTGGACCGACGGATGTGTCTGGGGATCTGCTGGTTCTGGTGTCGGTAACTGGGCCCCATTGAACTTCGGTGCTGGATACACTGGAGGTATTGCCTACCTTTCTTTGATTCCTAACCCTAACAACTACGACTCTGCCAACTTCAACGTGAAGATCACTGCTGACAACGGCGGATCTGTCAACGGTAACTGTGTCTACGAGAACGGTAAGTACAACGGAGACGGTACCGATGGCTGTACCGCAGCTGTGAGCTCGGGACGTGCTCGTTTCGTGCTTTATTAGTTTATATGTTAAAAGATTACCCCATTTGTTTGTCACCTGCCTCGTACCATAACCTGATCCCATTGGTCTGTGCGCTAAGATACTGGGATGCGGCCACCGAAGGTTTCAAACCCGAAAACGGCAAAAAGCAACCAAAAAGCAACCAAACGCCGCAATGTTACGCCAAAGGCAGCGACACCCGATGACGTACGCCTATCTGGGCGATAACGGCCAACCTCAACTCATAGTTCCGAACTTGACTTCAAATCTCGAATTTAGCTCGGGAAATTGCCCACTTCTCCACCTTGACACAAGCTGGGTTGGCAATTGCGAGGAAAAATGGCCTCCAGTTTGGCTACGGAAAATGGAGGGACGACACCGGGCCGCGGCGGCGTTTGAAGACTAATTCTTTTTTTTTTTTTTTTCTCTTTGATCCTCTTCTCGCTGCCAACCTTCACCATGGTTTTGGCCGCAAATTCTAGGCAACTCGGACCGCTTGGCCCCTTCACCAAGTCGGACCATGTCCACAAAAAACAAGTTTCCCCACATTTGAAGAATCTCTTATCGTGTTCACTAAAACCATGGCAGCTAAGTGCAAGTGTTGGCGGTGGATGGTGCCCTGAACAAAAGCGAAAAACACCTTAAGGTGATGAGAGCCCGAGATTTGTGCGGCAATTGGCAAATTCGTCTGCGCATCTTCGGCGTTTCTTTTTGTGCACCAGTAAGCCGCTTCTGTCTTGGGCCCTGGTGTGCACATCGGCCCCGCCCGATAAGAGAAGGCCCATATATATTTCTGGTGGTGACCACTGGTTTTTTTAATTTTTTTTCTGGTAACAATCATGAGCTCGTCCAAGGATCTCGAGAAAAGCGCCGACTTGTCGTCCAAGGACGTCAGCTACGTCCGTGACATGGAGTCCGTGCACGTCATTCGCAACACCCAAGGTGAGGTGAAGAGAAACTTGAAGGCCAGACATATCTCCATGATTGCCCTTGGAGGCACCATTGGTACCGGACTTTTCATCTCGACGAAAAACGTCATTCTGGCCGGTCCCGTCATGGCGCTCATTGCTTACTTGTTCATCACCACCTTGGCTTGGTCGGTGACTCAGAGTTTGGGTGAAATGGCCACTTACATCCCCGTCTCTGGATCTTTCACACAATTCTCGGCCCGTTTCTGCTCGCCAGCGTTGGGTGTGGCCAACGGATGGAACTACTGGTTCTCGTGGGCCATCACCTTCTCGTTGGAGCTTTCGGTCATTGGTCAGATCATCGAGTACTGGACGTACGCCGTGCCCTTGGCCGCCTGGATCTCGATTTTCTTTGTGTTGGTGACCGTTTCCAACATGTTCCCCGTGAAATTCTACGGAGAATTCGAGTTCTGGATCGCCTCCATCAAAATCATCGCTGTGATCGGCTGGTTGATCTACGCTCTCTGCATGGTCTGCGGTGCCGGAGCCACCGGTCCCGTGGGCTTCAGATACTGGAAGAACCCAGGTGCCTGGGGTGGTGGAGCTGGTCTTGTCAAGAACATCAACACCGACAGATTCTGCGCCTGGTTGTCCTCTTTGATTTCTGCCTTGTTCACTTTCCAAGGTGTTGAGTTGGTTGGTATCTCGTGTGGTGAGTGTGCCAACCCAAGAAAGAACGTGCCATCTGCCATCAAGAAGGTCATCTACCGTATCATGATCTTCTACATCGGCTCGGTGTTCTTCATGGGTTTGTTGGTGCCATGGAACGACCCATTGTTGGAGTCTGAGTCGTCTTTTGCTTCGTCTTCTCCATTCATTATCGCCATGAAGAACTCCGGTACCGATGTGTTGCCTGACATCTTCAACGCTGTCATCTTGATCGCCATCATCTCCGCCGCCAACTCCAACGTGTACTCTGGTTCCAGAATCTTGTACGGATTGGGCCAGGCCGGTGCTGCTCCAAAATTCTTCACCCGTACTACCCCCAGTGGTATTCCATACGTGGCCGTGCTCTTCACCGCTGCTTTTGGTTCGTTGGGTTACTTGTCCTTGTCTAAGGGTGGTAACACTGTTTTCAACTGGTTGTTGAACATCACCGCTGTTTCCGGATTGATTGCATGGGTCAACATCTCCTACTCTCACATGAGATTCATGCAAATCTTGAAGGCCAGAAACATCTCCAGAGACTCTTTGCCATTCAAGGCATTTGGCATGCCATACATTGCCAAGTATGCATTCTACTTTGGCTTTGTCCTTGTGTTTGTGCAAGGCTACAGCTCTTTCTTCGACTTCAACGCTTCCGACTTCTTCACTGCCTACGTTTCGGTGATGTTGTTCGCGTTCGTGTGGTTGGTTGCTCACATTTACTTCAACGGTAAGAACTCCCTCAACTGGAGAACTCTCCTCATTCCGCTCGACGATTGCGACATCGACACCGGCTCCAGAGACTTCGATAACGAAGACTGGGAAGACGAGGAACCTCCAAAGACCTTGTGGGGGAAGTTCTGGGCCTTCATGTCCTAATTTTGCATTCGCCTGTTGGCACTTCAGTTCAGAGATTTGTTTCTAATAATATCAATTATTCCATGTTTTAATCCGATTGTAGATTCCACAAGATGCGGATGCTGGCGGCCGCTGCCGATATCTATTACTATTCCCAGCCACTACTAAATCTTGATGAGCTCAGACCTAAGAGTTGTTCCCCGGCCGAACGTCAACTCGGCGACTAAAAGACAAGACAACAATTCATGTCTGTCACTGCTCTTGACATGACTCACCAATTCAGGCAAAAGAAGAGGAGAAGCAAAAAAGAAAGAACTGGTGGGTCATCGTCAACCCATGCACTCATGACCCATACTGTATCCGCGATAAAAAATCATCAACCACATGGAGTCACAGCCCCAAACTGCCGTTCCCAACCAGGACCACTGCGGCGACAAACCGCATGTCCATGCTGAAAAACCAAAGATCGACGTGAAGTTCTTGGACCAGCAGCTTGCTGACTGCGACTCCGACGAGTTTGACTCTGACGACGACTCCCACGGTGGAGGATGTGGCTGCTGTGCTGGTCTGGTGGGCACCATCCGGAGCCAATAGAGTATATAGAGAAGCCATAGAAATGCCATAGAAATGCCATAGAAATGCCATGTGAAGCAGAAGCCACGCTGTAGTGCACCCTCGTTTTGGCACTTTAGGTGTCCGCTGTGTGCTATGTTATCTGACCCGTATCTGATCGTATCTGACCAGTACCTGGCAGGTATCTGGCAAGTATGTGAGGTTTCTGACCAGAAGCCTGACCAATGCCCTGAGAATTCAGGCTTTTGAAAGCATTTCTCCTCTACTTCTTGCGCACGCTGCGTCGTGTCGACTGTCGAGTGCTTCTTCTTGTTTTGGGCTCGTCGTCGTCGTTGTCGTCCTTCTCGGTGGATGGAGTGGCAGGCTCGTCCACCAACTCGGACCGAGTACGTCTTTTCGTGGTGGGCGGCGTGCTTGCTCGCAGCTGGCGCCGTTTGGGGGTGCTTTCTGGTCCGTCGAGCTTGGCTGCCACTCTTGTCCGCTTCCTCAGTGCGGGCTCGTCCTTTGAGTCTTTCGGGTCTTTCGAGTCCTTGGGGTCCTTCTTGTCCTTGGACTCCTCCTGCCGCTTGGGCGTGGTCTTGCGCCGCAGCCTCGTCTGGACCTTGCCCTTGGTGTTCAGCTGTAGAAGCGACTCGTCCTCGAGCTTGGCCAACTCGGCCTCCTCGCCCTCCACGTCGCTGAGCTCCGACGAGTCCATGCCGGTGTCGTTGTGGTCGTTGCTGTCAGCGTGGTCGTGCTGGTCGTCCTCCTTGCGGGACTCCTGGGGCGATGCTACTGCCTCTGGTTCTGGCTTGACTGAGTCGTCTTGTTCCGACTTTGCCGGCTCGGCGCTGGCGCTGGCCTCGTCGTCATCGTCGTTTTCGTTCTCAATCTCATCCACCTTCTCCAAGTTGTAGTGAAGCGCCAACTTCTCCCATACCTGACTGGCGGTGTACTTGTCGCTGTCTGGTAGCTTGTCGTTGATGTGCAACACGATCTGGGCCATGTTCTCGTGCTTGTGCTCGCCCGCGGGCTTGTAGTCACATACAAGACTAAAGAGCCGGATCTCACTCTCGATTGTCCATTGTGGTTTGGCCATGGCGAGTGGGGGCTCGGGATCGAACTTGGGGTTGTTTGTTGGAGTGGTGAGCTGTGTGTAGGAGGTTGAGTTTGAGCTACTGGAGGTTCGCACTAACTGTGAACTGTGCCGGCCAGAAACATGGGCACTGGAGCACTGGGGCAACAAGTTTAGAATAATTAGCGAAACTTAGGGAAAGGAGCACTGGCCCGAACACAACGCAGCACTGGAAGCAAAAAATAAAAATAATAAAAGAAAGAATTTGCAGATCCAGCCAGTATGGCCCTGCTACCTCATGGCTCAGGCAGATCCTGGAAGAAAAGAAGAGATCTAGACAAGAAGCCCGAATCCGATCAAGCGCCGAAACACCTGTCCCAACAAGATTTCTCGAAGGAACTGATGGGGCAGATGATATCACAAGAAAACAAAACGCCATAGGATCAGAGCAAGAAACGTTTCTTTCTTGAATGAGAAGCACTGCGTCCAATGCTCATTTTTCCCAATAATCTTTTTAGTGCGACCATCTGAGTCGCGATGATGTTCTCGCTTAAAAAACTCAAACTACAGCCTTCCCATTTAGAGCAGGATTTTTCACCATTATTCTCCTAAAAAACCAACTTGTCTCTTCAGTAACGTATCACAGTTTCTGAAAACACAATCTTCTGTGAAAGAAAAAAAAAAATAACGAAAAAGAGTAAAGTGCATCAGAAACTCCAAATAGCAAAACAGATCGGCGAGATACCCATCTCACCGGGCATAGCACCCAAGTTTCTCGAGTGGCGGCAATCCTAACCCCGACCCTGCCCTCGAGATGCCCAGAGATTAGCGGCTGAAACTCTTAACTACGGCACCGCAAGCAAACCGGGCCCAGATCGACAAATTGGCTCCTCCGTCAATTTAGGCTAAGCCTCCCAGCCTGCACGCGGACCCGGCACTTGCGATGGAGCCAATGCATCCCAAACGGTGCCAATGTACGGCACGGCTGTAGTCTTCATCTTGAATAATCCGAACTCCGCTGCTCCAACAAATCAACTTGCGATGCGGACCCAATTGGTCAAGTCTCAAGTGGTCCTACCACAACTTCGCTGGCCGTGAAGTTCGCATCTTAAATGCTTTCGTAAATGAGCTTACCCCAATGTACATATTGCCCATATGGTGGAGATGCGAATGCCGCACTAGCACTCCATACCACCCCATTGTACCCCATCGCACGGCAAAAGCAAATAGACCCGGTGGAATTTGCCCGAATGGCACTGTTGTTGGTAATTCGGCCAGACTGATTGGCCACAACAGATGGCCGGCTCGGATGCTGACATGTTTGAAATCTGTAAAGTCCCATCAATTACAGGCATAAGCTTGTCCGGTTCCATGCAGCCAAGACCCAGGATCGTAGCCCGCCTTGACGGGGAGACTGAGACATTGAGGCGACCAAGAATAATATGGCTCCGTATCTACAGAAAATAACGCTTCGGGCAAAACTCAGGCGGGCCATCTGATGATGGTTGGCTGGAGTTGACATCCAATCGACAAAATTATCTCAACCACTGCTTCCATGTGTGAATTCGCTCAGCTTCAGCCCCCGCAATGTCAGCATTTCGGGGCCACTGTGATGGGGCCGATGCGGCAGTGAACGGCAGCGAGCGGCTTTTGCGGATGCCATCCTATGTTTTTATTTTTCTTTTTTCCGGTGGTTGTGATGGCTTCAACTACTGGTGATGCTCATAGACAACCATGCGCGCACTAGCACTGGACCATGACAAAAGAGAGAATGTCAGTAGAATGTCAGGAGAATGTCAGTAGGAGACCAGCCGCATATTGTTGAAATTGGCTGAAAAAGAAACGCAATCCCCAATGAGATAAATCCACTCGTCTTCACGACCGAGTCGGTGCTGATCGGAAAGCCAAGACTGAATTCCCGTTAGCCCATTGTGCGCGGCGCACAGTCTGCAAATCCCACTCCATCATGCATATGTTCCCTTGTCCGCCTTAGTTTCTCCTACAGGAGCCGCCGACCCAGTACCTGATGAATCTGATTAGGATTAGTCGGCAAGGCGACCGAGGACGAAGTGAGACACCAACAAAGATGCAGACACTAGCCACAACGAGGGTTCATCGCCAGCATCTCCCTTCGGAATCGAAGAGCCAGACACCGAAACGGACCTAGCTTCGCTGGCATAGTGGTCTGAAATATTTTCTGCCTCTCCAGGCAACTTTGCAGATGGACTTGGCTGACAAGGGCCTGCGCTCCTAGTATGCCCGATGAGAGTCCGACTTCGTAGATGGGTTTTCCTATAAATAAGAACCCAATTCTGGCCCCAAAAATTCCCTCCCCATCCAAAAATGAGTGCTCCCGTTGATAACGTCGTTCGCTCTTCCATTGAGGACAATACCGCATCTTTGTCCACTGCCGACAAGAAGGTGTCGGTGGATGACCTCGAGAAGTCTCTTGATGACTCCAGCCATCATACTCTCGAAGACCACAACAAGGAGGTGTACAAGGAATCGTGGAGTAAGAAGCTCTTGATCATTGCCTACACCATCTTGATTTTCACTGCATTCGTCGAGACTTTCGCCGGTGACTCCACCTCCGGTTTCGACTCGTACGCTACTTCTAACTTCAATGCCCACTCGTTGATCGCCACTGCTGCTGTGGTTTACAAGATCACCGCCATCATCTCCTACCCATTGATGGCCAAGCTCAGTGACTTCTTCGGCCGTGCCGAGGGTTTCGCTTTCGGTATCATTGTCTACACCCTGGCCTACATCATGTACGCTGCCTGCCACAACGTTTCCACCTACATTGCTGCTGAGTTCTTGTACGCCATTGGTAGAGTTGGTTACAGAATCTTCCAGCAGATTTTCATTGCTGACACCACCTCGTTGATCAACAGAGGTTTGTGGTCTCAGCTTCCAGATGCCGTGGCTGCTGTGCCATCTTTGTACATTGGTAGTGTCATTCAGGACAGTGTCATGGACACTGTGGGCTGGAGATGGGGTTACGGTGTCTGGGCCATTGTCCTCGCCGTCTGCTGCTTGCCATTGATTGCCGTCATGTACTACATGGACCGTAAGGCCAAGGAGACTGGTGAGCAGAAGATCAACAGGATCTTGAAAGATCTCCCCCAGGGTCCATGGTACAAGAAGGTCTTCTGGTTCTTCTACGACAAGTTGGACATTGTTGGTCTCTTGCTCATGGTTTCCGGCTTGGCTCTCTTCTTCATCCCATTGTCCATGACCGGTAGCAAGAGTCCTTTGAAGTGGCACGAGGCCAAGTTGATCGTCATGTTGTGTGTTGGTGTCGTTTTGTTTGCTGTTTTCGTGTTGTGGAATGCCAAGTTCGCCAGAACCCCATTCGTGCCAAAGCAGACCTTGCTTAACCCAACCATTGCTCTCTGTTGTGTCATGATGGCTCTTGACTGGTGTACCAATTCTTCGTACTCCACTTACTTCAAGACCGTGTTGCAGGTCGGTGGTTACACCACTGTCGGTGAAGCTTCCAGAATTGACAACTCCAAGAAGGCCTGTTTGCAGATCTTCTCCGTTGTTGGTGGTATCATGTTGAGATTCTACAAGAAGACCAAGTTGATGCTCTACATTGGTGTTCCATTGTCTGTTTTGGGTCATGGTCTCTTGGTTTACTTCACCTACAACAACGGTGGAATCTCGGCCAAGCCTTTGCTTTACATGGCCGAGGTGTTCATTGGTGCCGGTAGAGGTATCTACCAATGTTCTTTGCAAGTCACCATGCAAGGTATTGCCGGTGCCGAGGGTATCCCAATGTCCACTGCTTTCTTCATGGCTTTCACCTCTGTTGGTTCCTTGATCGGAACTTGTATCGCCGGTGGTGTGTGGAACACTGTTGTGTTGGACAAGCTTAATGAGTACTTGCCAGCCAGTGAGAAGAAGAACGCCAAGAAGATTTACAAGTCCATCAAGGTTGCTTTGGCCTACAAGAAGGGTACTGAGAACAGAGACGCTGTTGCCCGTGCCTACCTTGAGACCGAGCAACTTATCGGATGGATTGGTTTGGGAATCATGAGTGCCAACTTGATCCTCATGCTTATTGTTCGTAACATCAGACTTACCGACAAGATCGATATTTACGACGAGGACGGAAACGTTGCTGAGGACCAGCAGGTTAAGGCTGTCCCAGAGGGCGAGAAGCAGACCTTGTGGAAGAAATTCTTGAAGACTGTGATCGATGTCTAATGCATTTAGTTCCGGATTTTAGCATTTGCCTATTAATTCCGTTTTGGGCTTGACCAACGGATTCTTGTATTATAATATATGGAAAAGAGAAACAGAAGTAAGATACGAGTAAGTTTTAATTGTGAATTGTCAAGAGAAGTACATTACTGGCAATAGCACCTGGCCCATAGTTAAGAAAGTGGCCCCAAAAAGTTCGCACTTCTCCAGTTTCTCACTCCATCCACTTACAGATCACCATAGTGAATATTCAGAAACAAGGAAGATAATCGAGAGGAATAAAACAATCTCAGCTAAACGAAATTGCCGTAGACAAATTTTCTCCCTTTTTTCTCCCCGTCTCCACAGAAATATCCATAACTTACGTGGTTCGGCCCCACTCGGTATTCGCACGCCGTTTTCTCTATATTTTTCCATCTTTCGAGCTCAATCTCTACCGCCAACACCATGCCCAGAAAAGCAGCCAACCTCTTCTCGACGGCCCGGGGCCGGGTGCGTGCTTCGATGAACAAGTACAACTTGTTTAACTTGTACAAAAAATCCCAGGTCAGATACCAGGGTAAGTCCCTATTTCAACAAAAATGGGTCGCCAAACAAGAAACCAGAGCCTACCACGGAGAACACTTGACAGAGCTGAGATGGAAGACTCTCTTCAACCCCAACTTGGAGTCTGTGGCCCAGTTGGACGCCTCCTTGAAGGGTGTGGACGTTGCTCCCACCCCAATGGTGTTGCAGACGTACGCAGCATTGGAGAAAAGATTGGAGTTTGCATTGTTCCGGTCGATGTTTGCCTCGTCGGTGAGACAGGCGCGTGAATTCATCAAGAACGGCCACGTGAAGGTGAACGGCGTGGTGATCAAGCATCCATCTTTCCCCTTGAAGAGCGGAGATGTGTTCTCGGTCAACCCAGAGAAAGTCATGCTTGCCATGGGTAGAGTCAAGCCCAGCGTGGAGCAGTCGGTCAAGGTCGACAACAAGCAAATCGGTGTGTGGAACAGATACGTTTCGTCCGCCAGGCTGAACCCCAAGGATGTGTGGGACTTGAAGCAGAACAAGCCGGAGTCTTTGAACACTTTGGAGAACAGCAACAAGCTGGACAGACTCGAGTCGGTCAAGAAGTACAACTTGGGCATCGAGAAGGCCATGCTTGCCCAGCAGAAGGCCACCACCAGAGAGTCCATCTTGTCTCAGATCTTGGCTACTGCCAAGGGCAAGGACGTAGAAGGGCTTGAAGCCTCTGCTTTCTCCAAGGTGGCTCTTCGCAAGGGCGACGACGCCAAGTGCCTTGAAGCATACAAGATCTTGAAACAGGACGACAACGCTTTGGTGGCAGCTCACTCTGTCGACCAGTGCAAAGCATTCATTTCCACCAAGAGCACCGAGTTTGCCTCCAAGGAAGCAGCCAAGACCGCTGCCCACGTCAAGAAGATTCTTTCTGAGGTGGTTTCGCTGCAGTTGGAGCAGCTTCGCACCAATGCCGAGCAGCTGAAGTTGCCTGAAAACTCCAAGTTGATTCCATACTCTACCAGCTTTGGCAAGTCTTTGAAGACTCACGCTCCATTGGACAAAGACGCCGTTGTTGAGGACGAGTCTAAGGCCGATGTGCATCTTCCATGGCAGAAGGGCTTGTTCGGTCGTCAAGACCCATCTAAGCCATTCTTCACTCCGTGGACTCCAAGACCATTCATTGGTGCCTTCGCCGTCTTGCCTCACCATATTGAGATCTCGTTTGAGACGTGCCATGCTGTCTACTTGAACGATCCTGTTGCCAGACCAGGCCATTCCGAGGTGATCTCGCCATTCCCAGACCACGTCCATGAGAGAGCATACATGTACTACGTGAGAAAGGGATTGTAACTTGTAAATAGAATACACATTTGAGGAACAAGAATACTGTAGAGGAAGCTTTTGTCACTCAGTGAGTATTGCAACTCGCCTCCATTATGATATAGAAATGTCTCGTACACTTCTGGTGTGAGATGGGAAGTAAGTGCGACCAATCTTAAACTAGCTGCTTTCTTCTCGTTTACCCATGAATCCATGCCTCGGATCTCCAGCAAGCTAGTACGACTCGCCAGATCCAGTTCCGAGCAGCTCGTTCCTTTGCTCCGAGCTACAAGGACCTTGGAAGCTGCCCAAAATGAGCTTCGTTGGATCAGATCAGAACTTCCAGAACACAAATGGGCCGATGCCATTGCTCGAAGAAGCCGCCTCGAGCCGCTACAGTACATTCTTGGTAGTCAGCCGTTTGGCAGCCTCGACATTCGTTGCGAGCCTGGCGTTTTGATCCCTCGTTGGGAAACTGAAGAGTGGGTTCTGAAAGTTGTGGACTCACTTCGAAATGCCCCGCCTTTGAAGGTGGTGGATGCTTGCACGGGAACCGGATGTATTCCTCTACTTCTCAAACATGAATTGCCCCAGTGGGAGGTGCTGGCGTTCGATATATCTGAAAAGGCGGTATCATTGGCCCGAAAGAACAGTGAGTTGGCTCATTGCGAAGTCAGCGTGAGCCAGAAGAGCGTATTCGACTCGCAATTGGCTGAACACTGGCCAAATATCGACTTGCTCACGTCCAATCCCCCATACATCCCTCTTGAGGACTATGAGAAGCCTGTAGCCTTGGATGGACCCGAGAAGTCTGTTCGTCTCTATGAACCTCAGCTAGCGTTGGTGGGGAAGCTAGAATTCTATACTGCGCTCATGGAGAACATAGTGCTACGACTGGGATGCACAGGGTTTGTGTTTGAGTTGGGATACGAGGAGCAGGTGCTCGAAGTGGAGCGATTGCTTCCACAGGACTGGGACATGGGAAGGTACTATGATCTGGCGGGCAGACTTCGCTGTGTTGTCGGATGGGAGCAGAACTCTGCACTAGTAGCACTCAAGTCGCTAGTCAAGCAGTAAGTCTGTATTAATAGACGGGACCTGGAGGCTGAAAAGCGTCACTAGTCTCTACATCTGGACCTAAACTAGGAGATTCTATATTGCTCTCTATGTTCTCATGCCATTTCCACATCTTCGGTTTGGGATGGAGCTCCGTTTTCAACGCCCTCCGTGGGCTTTTCCTGAGCCTTCTCTTCCTTTGGCTTCTCTTCCTGTGGCTTCTGTCCCTCTTGGGCCGGAGTTTCCAGCTTTGTCTTGTCGTCAGTAGTATCCTGCTTTGGCTTCTTTCTCGAGCCCTTGCCCACGGCCTGAATATGTCCGCCAGCAGGGAACACCCTCGTTCCGCTGAGAATGTATCCTCCGTAGCCTCGAGACGTCATGAGTGGATGCAATCTGCCCTGGATGGTCTGGTAGACCCGGGCTCTGGTCTCGAAAATGGAAGGAGCCAACACTCGCTTGTCCTTGGCAAGCTCATGCTGGGTCTCCAAGAGCATCTCCTTAAACTGACTGTAGAACACCACGGGACGGGATCCTCCCACCTTGGGCACCACGTAGTCAAGGAACGATGGTATGCTGAGGGTAGAAACGGCCACAAGAGCATCGAAGTTGCCGTGCTGGATGGTTTCGATAGCCTCGTTGATCTCGGCGGCCCTCTTCAGTCGGCGAGCGTACTGGAGTCTCTTGTTGGGCTTCATTTCGTCGATTTCTTCCTGGGTGAGCTCCAGCCAGTCGATCTTCTCGTTCTCGGGCTCGATGAACTGGAGCCAACTCACGGTTTTGATCATTTTCTGCTGATACTCCTCCGAGTAGTCCAGATGGCGCAACGCAGCCAAGTTGGCGTGCTCGTTCTCGTGGATCAACATGATGGAACCTTGGCCTTGCATCCTCTCCAACATGGCATACACCACCACACCGGCCGTATCGTCCACCACCAAGTACTTTCCGCCCGGACGGACATTGGCATGACTGAGAAGCAACCCTAGCGTCTCCTCGCTCATGTCGAGCACCTTTTGCAAGTCCTTCTCGATGTAATATTGCAAGAGCTGCGACAGCCCCACGTACTCCACCTGGAATCGGCGCAAGAACTTCTGCTGCTTCCGACGCAAGTACTTCTGCTGCGAGAAGAGCGTCTTCTTGTCGAACCCGCCGTGGCCAGCGATGATCTGCTCGATGATCTTCTGTCCAATCTCAGACAGCGCACCAGACTTCTTCAAGTCGTCGATCTGCTTGTTGTCGAGCTTCTGGATGCTGGAGCCGATGTTGATGATGTCCTGGTTGCTCTCGGCACTCACCTCGAAGAACTTGGTGAGCTGGTCCTTGGTGAGCTCCTCGTCCATCTCGTTCTCCACAATAGGGCCCTCAGTATGGGTCATGGACTTGATGGGAACAGCCTCGTTGTCCTCGACAATCTCGAAAGTGGTGCCGAACGGGTGGCCCAAGATGGACGCCACCTTGAATGTGCCGAACTTACCGAGCGAGATGGAACCGTCTTCTCTCAAGTAGGCAATCTTGAGTCCCTCAGAGGGAAGTCTGATAAGAGCATGCTGATGAGCACGAATGGTTGTTCTGGATTTTTGCGGATCCATTTTGAGAGGCAAAAACAGCAACTTTCACTGGGAGACGTTAGCGATGAAACACGACAAGGCAGCGATTTTTTTTTCCGCTGGCGCCAATGAAAAAGGCTCGGTGCTGTACCACCAATTTCGTTGATAGTGAGACTCCATAGTGGTGCGAATTTTCTCATCTCATCGCACCCTTCGTTTTTTTCCAACCGGCACTAATCGGGCATTTACTATGGGAAGAAGGGCTAAAAACAAGCAGGGCGTTCCTCCTACGTTGGACGAGTTCTTGGAGCGCAAGGAGAACAAGGGCACCCGCAAAAACGGCAAGACTGACAAGAGAAAGAGAGGAGATGATGCTCCAGGCCAGAAACTGAAGAAGTCGAGAAGAACAGAGAAGCGCCAGGCCGAGGACATTGAGGAGCACCCAGAGGGTCTTCCTGAGGTTGACCTTGAAGAATTGGCCAGCGCCAAGAAGTCTCTTTTCGACGATGACGAGGAAGAGGAGGTTCCAGACGATGAGTTCGATGTGGAAGACGCCGAGTTTGGCGACTCCGACGAGGAGGTCAGAGAGCGTCCTATGTTCTCGGACGACGAGGACGAGGATGACGACTTGGAGAAGTTGAACGCTTCCAACATGGAGGCCTACTCCAAGGCACTCGACGAAGACGAAGAGTTGGAGGCTGAGGAAGCCGAGTTGGAGCTTGTGCAAGGTGCAGCCCAGCCTCGTGCCCAGGTGTTGCCCACCGAGGAGGAGGAGGCTGAATTGGCCGGCCAGCCGGTGGATGTCACCTCGGTGAGAACCAGAATGATCGAGATCGTCAAGGTTTTGGAGAACTTCAAGGAACTCGCAGAGGAAGGAAAGTCCAGAGCTGACTACACCACGCGGTTGTTGAAGGATATTTGCGAGTACTTTGGCTACTCGGAGTTCTTGGCCGACAAGTTGTTCAACTTGTTCTCGCCTTCGGAGGCCATGGAGTTCTTCGAGGCCAACGAGGTGGCCCGTCCAATCACCATCAGAACCAACACCTTGAAGACCAGAAGAAGAGACTTGGCCCAGACCTTGGTCAACAGAGGTGTCAACTTGCAGCCCATCGGAGCCTGGACCAAGGTTGGTTTGCAGATTTTCGACTCGCAGGTTCCTATTGGTGCCACTCCAGAGTACTTGGCTGGTCACTACATCTTGCAGGCTGCTTCTTCTTTCTTGCCAGTCATGGCCTTGGATCCACAGGAGAACGAGCGTGTGTTGGACATGGCCGCTGCTCCAGGTGGTAAAACCACATACATCTCTGCTTTGATGAAGAACACCGGATGTGTTTTCGCCAACGATGCCAACAAGGCCAGAACCAAGTCTTTGATTGCCAACATCCAGCGTTTGGGATGCAAGAACACCATCGTGTGCCATTACGACGCCCGTGAGTTCCCAAAGGTCATTGGAGGTTTCGACAGAGTCTTGTTGGATGCTCCATGTTCCGGTACTGGTGTCATTGCCAAGGACGAGTCCGTCAAGGTGAGTCGTACCGAGAAAGATTTCATTCAAATTCCTCACTTGCAGAAGCAGTTGCTATTGAGTGCCATTGACTCGGTCGACGCCAACTCGTCTACCGGAGGTGTCATTGTCTACTCGACCTGTTCCGTTGCTGTGGATGAAAACGAAGCTGTGGTGGACTATGCTTTGAGAAAGAGACCCAACGTCAAACTCGTGGAGACCGGCTTGCAGATTGGTAAGGAGGGTTTCACTTCCTACAGAGGTAAGCATTTCAGCTCCAAGCTTCTGTTGACCAGACGTTACTACCCACATACATACAATGTGGATGGTTTCTACGTGGCCAAGTTCAAGAAGATTGCCCCATCGCCTCACGACATCACCAAGGCTGGTGCTAAGGAGAAGGAGTCTTTGGCCAGAGCTGAGGCCGAGGAGGAAGGTATCATTCACGACGATTTCGCCGAGTTCGACGAGACCGAGGACAAGGAGTTGATTGAGAAATCCGTCAAGAGAGGCATGAAGAAAAAGGGTCTCAACCCAAACGCAAAGAAGTAGTGTAACATAGATAGCATTGATAATGGACATAACGTGCAATTTGTATTAACTGTGTAGTATCTACAACTCCCGGAGACTCACATTGCCGAGGCCATGCTCCTTAATGTACTCTGGTCCAAATTCCTCGTACTCCTCCTTGGTGACGTAGCAGTTAGAAGACTCGGGCGAACTGGCCCACTTTTGCATTCCTCTCCATGGGTCAATGATTGGATCCTGCGCCCTGTAAACGTTGAGTGGGGCTCCAGTTGGCAAGAACTCCGTCAATTCGGATCTGAGTCTGTCGCAGAAGTTCGGAAGCAAAGACGAGCCTCCTGTCACAAACACATTCTCGATCATAGATCTCAGCTGGCCACCAACGTCAAAGTTGCCGTCGTAGTTGCGGAACAATAGGTTCTGTATAAGTTCAGGAATGCCGGCTTGGTCGAGGCCAGCAATGTGAGGCTCGAAATAGATCTCAGGCACTCTAATGCGCTCCACGTTAATGTGGAGTTGGTGGTTGCGGCGAATGATTTCTGGGTGGTTGATCAATTCATCTGGATCGTGGCCCTCGGCCTGCATTGCCAACGTCAAACTCTGTCTTGGGCCATGAATGAACTTATGCAAAACCAGATTCTTCCAGTCAAAAGACTCGGATGCAGCAAATGTGTCTTCGTGGTGGAAGTCAGGGTCGTGCTCAAGCAACTCCTCTTCGAGCCGTAAGATCTCTGCATTGGTCTCTTCTTGCTCCTCCTCCAATGAGGCGCTGCTGATGTCTCTGTAAGCGTTCCAATCGTCATCGTCGGCACCAAATGTATCGTTGGGATCGTTGTCGATAGTAACGTTGATGTTACGTCTCCGTTTCCTGCTGGCAGCAGAGGTCGAGCTGGTCAGGTCATTGGCCAAATCAGCAATGCTCTTCATACGCTTCTGGGCGGCCATGGACTTTCTGTCCTTCATAGCCTCCATGAGCTTCGACCGCTTCTTGTACTGAGCGATGTGCTGGGCTAACTCGAGTCTCTTTGAAGTGCACCAGTCGTTCAAGTCACGCTGTCTCCACTCCTGCTGCTCTTTCTGATAGTTCAATCTCTCTTCCTCTTCCTTCTGCTTCTCCTCTTTAGCACGCATACGGGCATCGTAGTTGGCCTTAAGAAGCTTTTGTCTCCGCTTCTCTTTAATCTGGTCTTCGCTCAATTGGTCATCGGAAATCTCTGCAAGCGGCCATGCGGTCGCAGGGTCAAGCTCTTCCTCTGGCTCATCGATGTCCTGTGAGCGTGCTTTCTTGAGTGTCTTCTCCAAGCTGTCTATGTACTTCAACAAGTCGGCCACATTGTCGAAATCCTCGGCCCGGGCCCTCTTCTCTGCTTCGGTCTTGTTGAGGCTGGCCAAGTCGTCGCGGAGCTGCGAGTAGTATTCGAACTCCTGCTCCTTTTGTATGAGCTTCTCCAATCTCTTCTTTTGTGCTTGCTCCTGGAGTCTTCTTCCCTGCTCTCTCCGTCTCTCAGCCTGACGAGCCAACTCTTCATCGGACTTCTTTGCCTTCTCCGGTGCAATCTCCACTGGAGCCTGGATCACCACGTCGCTCTTGTCGAGGTTGTCCATGTTCAAGTATTCTGCCAACTCCGTGGAGTAGTCCTTCAGGACGTATGCATGATCATGAAGAATGTTGGTGGTCTGGTCCTTGGAAAGCCGCGATGGGAAGTACGGATACTTGAGTGCAAGCAATCTCTGCAAGAACTGGGCCAGCTGGCTGCCTCCCCAGTCCACACGTTTACTGTTCAGAAGAATTCCTCTGCCCAGCACCACTGGAATCACGCACGACAGCTCGTTGCCCACGCTCACGACAATGCCGTCTTTTTTGGGCGAGTTGGCGTAGTACGAGAAGAGCGAGTCGATGCCCGTGGCCATCTTGGGCGCCTGGTACGCCTCAAAGATAATCTCGTACATTCCTCTGCGGTGACTGCTGGGACAAGCCAACGGCTCTGTCATCACCACCGGGTTGTTGAGGCGGCCGTTGTCGGAGGCCACGCTCAAGTGCTCGAGCGAGTAGTCCAAGATGTTCTCGATGGACTCCCAGTTGGTGATCAACGGCCCGTCGAACGGCAGTTTGGCACTCGACCGCAACGTCGAGTAGTACGGAGCCTCGCGGAAGATGTCGTTGCCCACGAGCGTCAAGTTGTAGTTTGTTTTGCGGTCACGGTGCTTGGCCACGAGCGTCGGGAACACGTTCTGCGGCGCCAGGTGGGAGGTAAGGCCCACTCTCACGTTGGCAGATCCAAGGTCAATGGCTATGGGCACATTGGGGCGGTAGTCCGCGGCAAATGGCTCGGGGCCGGCGGGCAGCACCGGCTCGCGCAAGTAGTTGAGCGTCTGTGGCGGGAGCTCCGCTGGAGGCTGGGGCTCGGGCATGGTGGAGAAAGAAGGTGTAGTTGGAGTTGGGGCCGTGGAGTACTGCAGAGAACACGGGGAGTCTAGTGGTAGGTGAGAAGGTGAGAGTGGGAAGTCGAGGGGGACACCAAAGGGGGCCAAGCGGTCAGAAAAGCCGAGCCAAATGCGATTTTTCCAAATTAAGGGCACCGAATATATGCGGATCCGCACTTTCCCCGGTTTTTTTCCTCCTGTTTTCGCCCTTTTGCTCCTCCCCTCCACCTGAGTTCCAACCAGTAGACCCCAGACTTGCACCCGTGCCTCCCGCTCCACTAACTAGAGCGATCTGGCTCCACTAACTAGCCCACTAAAACTACTACACCATGCCCAACCAGTCTGCGCCCGAAGATAACCAGTTGAACGTTCAGGGGTACAACATCGTGACCATCCTCAAGCGGTTGGAGGCGGCCACCTCGCGTTTGGAGGATATCACCATTTTCCAGGAGGAATTCAACCTGGCCAACGAGCCGGGCGACATCAAGACCATTGGCGCCTCCGGCGTGGCGGCAGGAGGCGAGGTCGGGTCGGGATCCGCCGCAGGCCAGTCCAGCACCTCGGTGTCGTCGGCTCCGCCCGCAATTGCCTCCGGTTCTGCGCCGGTCGAACAAGTCAAGTTCGTCAAGGAGTTCCACCAGTTCCTCAGCAACACCGTGGAGCCGCTCGTGGCCACGTCCAACGGGATCGATCCCTTGGTGGGCGAAGCCGTGTCGCTCCTCCAGAACGCGTTCGCCGAGCAGGCCAAGTTCTTGGACCTTGTTTCCCACACCAAGAAGCCCGAGGTGACCGACCCGCAGTTTGCCCAGTTGTTGGCGCCCATCAACGCCAGCATCGAGAAGATCAACGCGCTCAAGGACGCCAACCGCCGCTCCGACTTCTTCAACCACTTGAACACCATCGGCGAGGGTGCACCTGTGCTTGGATGGATTGTTACTGACACCCCAGTGTCGTACATTCCGGAGTTCAAGGACAGCGCCCAGTTCTGGTCCAACCGGATCATGAAGGAGTACAAAGATAAGGACCCTAAGCAGGTGGAGTGGGTCAAGCAGTTCTTGGGTCTTTTCGACGAATTGCGTTCCTACGTCAAGGAATACCACACCACCGGACCCTCGTGGAACGCCAACGGCAAGCCATTGGCAGAGACCGCTGCTGCTGCCGCTACTGCTGCCAGCAAGTCTCCCTCGGGCCCATCTGCCGGCTCCTCGGCCCCACCGCCACCTCCTCCACCACCAGCTCCTCCAGCCTCGTTGTTTGACGAGCCTAGCAACCAGCCAGGCGGCATGAACGCCGTGTTTGCCGACTTGAACAGAGGCGAGAGCGTTACCACCGGCCTCAAGAAGGTGGAGAAGTCTCAGATGACCCACAAGAACCCGGAGTTGAGAGCACACGGTGAGGGACCAAAGAAGCCCACCCCACCCAAGAAGCCTCAGACGTTGTCGCAGGGATCGAGCATCCCCAAGAAGAAGCCGGCCAGAAAGGAGTTGGTGGATGGAAGCAAGTGGATGATCGAGAACTTCACTGAAAACGACACCTCCAATCCAATTGTTATCAACGTCGACATGCTGCAGTCGGTGTTCATCGGCCACACCAGCGGCGTCACCATCCAGATCAACGGCAAGGGTAATGCAGTGTCGATCTCGGAAACAACCAAGACGGCCGTGGTGGTTGAGTCGTTGATCTCCGGTATTGACGTGATCAAGTCCCACAAGTTCGGTATCCAGGTGACCGGCGTGGTTCCTCTCATCACCGTCGACAAGTCGGACGAGGGAAGTATCTACTTGTCGCAGAACAGCGTGGATGCCGACTCCAGAGTGGTGACTTCCAACACCACTGCACTCAACATCAACGTTCCACAGGATGACGACTACACTGAATTGTCCGTTCCTGAGCAATTGCTGCACTCGATCAAGAACGGCAAGTTGGTGAGCGAGGTCGTTGAGCACGCGGGCTAGACCGGTGTCGAAACGAGAGTTACTAGAAATGCCCGAATGAGCATCCTTCCCATGAAACTACGATGTCGATGTAGAATCAGGGTCCAGAGATAAGAGAGCCCATGAGGTGTCTCCCGGATTAGTTTTTTGTTATTTTCTTTCTTCTTCTCTCCTCCTACTGCTCCTACCAAATTTTTCCAAGTTTTGCAACCAACCCGTTTCCAGCAGCAATCAAGGACACCTGCTCCGGAAACCCGAAACCTAAACTGACTACAGAACTTCCCCATAGTGAAGCTTGCGAGCCTATTCCCGTGTTGTGTGCAATACCGAGATTTCAGATCAGAAAAAACCAGGCATGTTGGACCGCGCCTCCAGAGAGAAAAAAGTCACGTGCGTCGCGAAACCGATGGAATGTTCCACACTCACTGAGAAAAAATCTCATCCAGAGATAAATCGAAGATACACCTATCTGTTCCCATATCTGCTTTCGCGCAAACTAATCCCCATATTTATTGCAAAGCAAACGATACACAATGGCGAAGGAGACAAAGTTTTACGATCTCTTGGGAGTGTCCCCCTCGGCCTCCGATAACGAGTTGAAGAAGGCATACAGAAAGGCCGCTTTGAAATACCACCCAGACAAGAACCCATCGCCCGAGGCTGCTGAGAAGTTCAAGGAGTTGTCGCGTGCATACGAGGTTCTTTCCGATGACCAGAAGAGAGAGGTTTACGACGCCTACGGAGAGGAGGGTTTGAGTGGCGCTGGCCCAGGAGGAATGGGCGGTGCCGAGGACATCTTCTCCCAGTTCTTTGGAGGAGGATTCGGTGGCATGGGTGGCGGTGCCCCAAGAGGCCCACAGAGAGGTAAGGACATCAAGCACTCCATCCTGTGCACGTTAGAGGAGTTGTACAAGGGCAGAACCGCCAAGTTGGCCTTGAACAAGACTGTCTTGTGTAAGCTGTGTGAAGGTCGTGGAGGTAAAGAGGGCAAGATCAAGCAATGTAGCTCTTGTCACGGTGCCGGTATGAAGTTTGTTACCAGACAGATGGGTCCTATGATCCAGAGATTCCAGACTGTCTGTGACGTTTGTCAGGGTTCGGGAGACATTTGTGATGCAAAGGACAGATGTCAGGAGTGTAAGGGTAAGAAGACCCAGTCTGAGCGCAAGATCTTGCAGGTTCACATCGACCCAGGTATGAAGGACGGCCAGAGAATTGTGTTCAGTGGCGAGGGTGACCAGGAGCCAAACGTTGTTCCAGGTGACGTTGTGTTCGTCGTTGACCAGAAGCCTCACGAGAAGTTCACCAGAAAGGGTAACGACTTGTCCTACGAGTGCGAGATCGACTTGTTGACCGCATTGGCCGGTGGAGACGTTGCCTTCAAGCACGTGTCGGGCGATTACGTCAAGTTCACAATCACTCCTGGTGAAGTGATTGCTCCTGGCACCGTCAAGGTGATTGAGAAGCAAGGTATGCCAATCTACAGAAACAGCGACAAGGGTAACTTGTTCATCAAGTTCACCGTCAAGTTCCCAGAGGCAAACTTCGCTTCTGAGGAGAAGTTGCAACAGTTGGAGTCGATCTTGCCAGCCAGAGAGGCTGTCAACATTCCAAAGGGTGCTGAGATTGACGAGTGTGACTTGAGCACCGTTGATCCATACAAGCATAGCCAGAACGCTAGACGTGATGCCTACGACTCCGACGACGAGGAGGGCCAACAGGGTCCAGGTGTCCAGTGTGCATCGCAGTAAGCGGTCAGTGGGAACTTTGCATGGGAAGATATTGGAGGAGAGGAGAAAGGTTGCGGTCCCATCTTCGTGAAGTGAAGATGTCTGTATTAAGTAGATATACATTTCAATACGGGACCGAGGCGGTGTAGTTTTTTATTTACATGATGATTATTTGAGTTTCTGGATAGCCATGAAGTAGTTGCCCACGCTAGGACATTCGGTGAATTTCCACCCACAGGATGGCACGTAGATGCATCCACGAGAGTCTGCAACCTGAAAGTTGGCACCGTAGGTGCTTTTCTCCAACCACTGGCGGATTTCGCTCTCGTTGATGTACTTCTCGAGGGTATGAGTGCCCACCGGAACAATTCTCAACAAGTGCTCGCCCATGAAGATCGTGGTGAACCAGCTGACCAAATCCCTGTTGATGGTGGACAAGAACACCCAACCTCCGACTTCCACTCTGTCCAAAACCTCCGATAAAACTCGCGATGGATATTGGACGTGCTCGAGCATCTCGAACACGGTGATGATGTCGTACTTTTCGTTGGTGGGCAAGTCCTCCACTGCCTGTAGTTTGTAAGTGATTTTCGATGCCAATTCCGGGTCCAACGCCTGGTGGACCTTCGCAGCCTCCAAAACGTCTGCTGACAAGTCGATGGCATTCACATGGTCCACGTATCGGAGACGAGCCAAGGACTCACTCAAGATGCCGCCTCCGCAACCAACGTCTAATGCCTTCAACTTTCTTTCCGTGAAGATTTCGTCTCTTCTCTCTTCCTGTTCCAGCAAGATTTGGTTCTTGATTGCCAGTGGAAGCAAGTCCACGTTGAATGGCGGAATGTACACCTCTTCCTCCGGGTCCTCGATTCCGCGGTTCAACTCGACATGGCCCCGGACGATCTCGTTGATGTAGTCCATCCGAAGCAAGTTCATCTTGTGGAGAATTCGCTGGGGACCGTTAACGTCCCACCACGACGATGCAAGTGCATTGAAATGGGACATTTCGTCGGCCGAAGCGGCGGTAAATTTGGGACCGTGTAGTCTGACAGCACTAGATGACAAGAAGCGGCAGCATGACAAGCGGAGAGCCGCTGAGCGGGAGCCGAACATGACTTTGCTGAACAGTGTAGAAGTAACTAGTGGTAATAGTTTGTGCAGGGCGTTTGGTAGAGAAGATTGAGTAAGTGGGGCCACTTGAGGAGTAAATGGCATGAAAGACCGTAGAGATTGGAGGAATTTGTTGCTTGTGTGTTTTAGAGAGGACTCCAAGCCGAAAATTCTAATCAATGGCTGATTTGGTTTTTTGGCACTAACTAATAGTTGGTGCATTTTGTTAGGAGTGAGCTTAGTGAGTAGAATACTGCGAAGTTTTATCCAGATTTGGATCGAGAAAAGAACATAGTGATCACAAGCTTCAAGAAGAAAAAAGAGAAAATAATCAAAGTAAAAGAAAAGAAGCTCAAAGGCAATAACAAAACATCCCGATCAATACCAATTTTCACATTTTTCGTCCTTTTGGACCTCACATCGATCTGACAGTTCCCACCAACTTGTCTACTACAATTCACCGATTTCGTGTATATAACTAACCAAAACATCTACCACCTCTTTTCCCATTCACCATGGACGAGGACAGTTTGGTGGCTACCAGGGCCCGGAGAGCCAATGCAGGCTCCCGGTTGAAGCTGCTTATAGAATTGGAGGAACAGGCCACCGGCGTGCAGTCGATGATCTACACGGAAGACGACGAGAACGTTCAGCTTTTGTTCCAGGAAGACGAGAACGACGAGGAGTTCGAGGAGCCCAATAGCGACGACGACGAAGAGGGCGAGAACTCACAGGACGAGGAGAATGACGAAGACACGGAAAACGCCCCGGCGGATCTGGAAAGAAACCCATCGGAGACCGAAGATGCCGTGAACCCAGACGAAATGCTCTCCGACTCCGACTTGTCTGTGTCGGAAGACGACGAGAGTGAGGGCGAGCGTGAGCTAGAAAAGGAGGAGCGGGCCAAGAAGCGCAAGAGTCGCCAGAAAACCGTGATTCCTGCCATCAAGAAGGCCAAGGTGGCCTCCGCTAAACCTGTCGCCAAACCCAAGATCAGCCACTCGGAGTTGCTACTACAGAGCGAGAGAAGAGCCTCCTCCAGAAAATCTGCTCTCCAGAACAAGCGAGAGCTCTTGGAGAAGCTCAAGGTGGACGAGACGCGAAGAGCTGCCCTCACTCCCGTGGTCAGAATCAAAGAACGAGAATTGACACAGGAGGAGAGACTTGCACAGGCCAAGGAGACCGAGACACAGAACATCATATCGTTGAACATGTTCTTGCAGCAGGAAATTGTCAAAAAGGAACGCCAGAAGCTCTTGTTCCAACAAAGACGGCCCAAGCTTCGGAATGTCATTCGTCTCTTCTCTGCTGAAACATACGTGACTCCTCTTGATGAGGTCGAGGATGCAAGACACGTCCAAGAACTCTTTGAGAGAAAGAAGCGTGGCAGAAGACGGAAGAACCAAGCTGAGGAGCCTGGAGTGAAGCGTCCTGGAGATATCGATACTGAACTTCCATACTACCAAAAGGAGATGGCGGAGAAAAGACGAATCGAAGCAGAAAAAGCTGAAGAGAAGCGCATTTTGGAAGAGGCCAGGGCAGCCAAAAGAAAGAAGTTAGAAGAGGAGAGGGCTGAACGTAATAGAATCCTCGAGGAAGAGAGACTTGCACGCAAAAAAGCAAAAGAAGAAAGAATGAAAGAATTTGGCGAAGTGGATATCCATAACGATCCAAATAAAATACGGTCGCCTGAGCTCCACAAAGCTGACCAGATGGAGTTGGATGAAGATCCTAGTCTATCACAGAAGGAAGAGGAAACAGTGGCAGACGATACTGAAACCAAGGAAAATGACCAAAAAGATCAGGACAATATCGAAGTTGAGGTGGAGGAAAAGACTGATGAGGTGGAAGAGAAATCAGAGGTGACAAAAGATGAAGACGGTTTGACCGAGCCAATAGACAAGGAAAACAACGAGATCGAAAAGCTGGAAATTGTCGATGAAAGTCTCGAGCCTACACCTGCTCCAGAGGAAGAAGAATCTGCCGATGCGGTTGATACCGAGGAGCCACAGCCGAAGGATGACGTAGCTGAAGACACTGTCGAATCAGTGGAGATTCAAAACGACGAAGGTTCGAAATCACCTTCGAAGATCAGCGAAGACCACGAGGAACCGAATGAAGACTCATTGCAAGTCAAGGAAGAGCAATTGGAAGAAGTCAAGCAAGAGGAGACAATCAAGGACCTCGAGGCTGAAGAGAGTTCTCAGACGGAGAAAGTCGAGAAGAAGGTGACATTTGCTGAAGTTGAAAACGAGGAGAAAGCAGAAGAACTGCAGCCCAAGGAGGAGCCTGAAATTCCTGAGACCAGTGTCGAATCGAGATCTGCAACTCCCATCTACAGAAGCCAAGCTGATGGAACCATTTTCGAAGGTCCAGTCCAGCATGTGGCCAGAAATCTCATCTTTCTCATGAATTTTGACGAGGAGGAAAGATGGGGCTTGACAGATATGCGGATCAAGACTGTTCTTTTTGGCGATGATGCTCACCTTGGAGCCTCGAGAAGATTCCAGGATCTTCGGACGATTTTGAAGAGTTCCCTTCGCCTGGATAACCCATACGCCACACCAAAGGAGGAGAAAGAGGATGAGCTTCTCAACCCTGTCACCAACATCACCGAAGAAAGCTCGATCTTCGATTCTCTTCGCAAATTGCCTAGATTTGGAGACAAGGAGATTTTCGAAGAGGAAGAAGAAATCGAATACGCTGAGGACACCTCCGAGATCAAAATCAGAACCGAGGCACCCACGGGTCTCTACCTTCCAAACGGGAACAAGAAGATCTGTCTTATTTCCGGAAAAGAAGTCAGATACTTTGATCCAGCAACAGGACTTCCTTATGGCAGCAAGGAAGTTTACCAGGTCATCAAGACGGTGGAACTGGGTGCCATTCCATGGTACAGCATTCCCAAAGACCAAAACACTTACGGAGCGGTGGAGATCTATCTCAACAAGAGAGAGGATGCTCGGCACGCCAAGGGAGTGCCCGAGGGATTCGACGGGTACTAGAGCTACAGTATAGACGGCCATATTTACTTTTAATATCTTTAATGCAACTTAATGACCAGTGGTGTGTTGGACATCCTTCTCGTGAGCCTCAATTAAGTCGTTCTGGAACTTCATGAGCTTGGCCCGAAGAACAGGAATGAGGTGCTTTTTGATATCGCTGGCAACATCGGATGTGATGTCGAAGATGTACTCGTCCTCGTCTTGATCGTGGACAAACTCCTCAAGCACGATGGTGGCCAGAATGTCCTTTTCTTCATCTTTCTTGGTGCCTCCCACTGTGAACAGAAGCTTCATGTCATAGATACACAAGACTTTACCCTTTCTTTGAGTGACATCACAGTCACCAGAGGTTTCCACCCGGGTCACCGAGAATGTGTATGAGTCGTTTTCGACAGAAGTGTTGACCACATTTTCATTCAAGTACTCTTTGGTCCATGGAAGACAGTTCTTGTCAACCCAGTGCCTGGCTGTTAGTATGGATTCGACCTCAAAATTGATAAGCAAACGACGAGTTTCACATACCAGTTGTTAGGATTGTGGACCACCATTTCTATCTCAATTTATTTTAAAGTTGTGAATGTCAATAAAAAGATCTATATTGAATAGTTCCAGTCGCAGAATCTGCTAGAAACTTCCTACACATGGAAGATAGTGAAGGGTTGCGCACCAACGGTGCAATTTGTATTATAGTGGCTATTCTTCCGACCAGGTGTATGGACTTTTCGCTCTGAGAATGGCTCCATATTTGAAAAAGACAAATGGAATTGGAATTAAGGCGCATGCGAAAAGTGCCAACAACGTAGTGGCCCATTGGATGGACATTTTCTCATACATTTGCAATCCAAATAAAGGGAACACTCCCGACATGATGGATCTGATGAATGAGTTGGCGGCCATGGCCGACGCAGTGTACTTCCGATAAGCCTCCACCGTGTAGGCGAAGATTCCGTTGAACACGAGGATTGTGCCCATGCCGTAGATGAACGACCCAATGATAGGGCCGATCCAATGCAAGTGAGAGTATGACGTCCATCCGATGATGAACAATCCAATTGGAACAATGAACACGCCAACCAACAACGGTAGGAACCTGTATTCTGTACGGTAGACCCCACCATTCCGCTCGATCATTTTCTGCTGGTAATCATGCACTATGCTGGGACTCACCAACGCGGTGATGGACAACCCCAAGATCAACCCAAGGAATGATAGACCTTGGGACTGGGTATCGAAGTCAAAAACCGTGCGGTAGATATAAGGAAACGACACAAAGAACATGTACACGACGGCCAATGTGAAGCCAGTGTAGAAACAAAGGGCCAACGTCATGTAGTCTCCGAAGATCAAGGCAATTGGCCGTCTGGACGACGTCAACACCGTTTCGTAGAGTGTTGTCTTTTGTTTTTCAATGGGCGCATACCACCTGTCGTCGCCGGTGGTCTCGCGGAGTCGTTTGGCCTTCATCTTGAGAAGAATAGGCTCGTATGTCTCAGGCACCAAGAGGTACACCAACAACGAAAGCACTCCCGACCAGATGATCATGATGTAGAAAGTCCAGCGGAAGCTGATGTGCTGGTTGACGAATCCGGAGATCAAGGGTCCAAGTCCGGGCCCCAAGAACGGCGATGCAGAATACATCACCAATGCTTTGTTGAGCTCTTTCCTCTGGTCCTTCTTGTGGGCAAACCGCTCCACGTCTCGGAAAAGATCACTGAAGGTGCCACTGGCCACTGCCATGAATGCTGCCCCAAAGAACCCGGCCATGAGTCTGGAGAACAAGATGGCACCGATGTTATTGCTGAAGGCCGGGATGAACTGGAACGCAAACACCAAGAAGAACCCCACCACGTAGACCAACTTGCGACCATGGAACTCGGAGATGGGCGAGAGGAACATGCCTCCAGTGCCCAAGCCCCAGATGTAGAAGGAGATTCCCAACGTCGACACCTCGTGGCCAATGTGGAAATGCTCCATGATGTTTTCAGAGGCTAGTGCCCACACCGAGGAGATGGAGGTGATGCACACGGACCCTAGCGACACCAACACCACTATAAGCCATTTTCGGGTGTCGGATAATCTGAGAGCGTCCTCCACGTCGTCGTCGCTGCCATCGAAGCGAACCTCAAAGTCTTGGAGCAGGTCGCTGGCGTCGCCGTCGGACTCCTTATACGGATCAGACATTTTAGCATGCAGCAGATATAAACGGTGATCGGCACTTCTCCAGCAAAAAGAACTGGCTATATAGTGGAGATCTTACCAGCAGGAAAAGCGTTACTCCCACTGTAACTCATAGTGGAGATGCGGCCCTGACGTGGTTATGTGACAGCCGTGCAGCACCGGATGGGCTCGGATCGACCTCGATCCGCGTGCACACTAGTGGTCCCCTCGACCTATAGCCAACATGTCGGGCACCATTTGTCAGCACCCATTAGTCATGTCTTGCTCCCACCACCAAGACACTCGTGGATGGAGTTGTGTCACCCATTGCCTTCTTGGAGACATCCCACCTGCCATACTGCAGGATAGAATCCCCCCACCGGCCCGGTAAAGGCACCCCGAGGTCTTGGGTGCCAAGCAGATGGTTCGAAGTTTTAGGTGCTGTGTCGCCAATTGGAACAGCGACTCCCGCCATTATGTCGAGCTATTTGGCGTCACCGCCCCCCATAGCCCGCCCTGCGTCGGCCAGCACCAGAGCCCAGTTGCACTAACAAACACGTTGTGCGAAGCTCGCGTGCACATCCCATCAAAACAGGCCAAATCTGCCTTCTCCCAACAACTACATGTCTGGCTCGGTCGAACTCGCAGACCTACGCAGCAAACCCTTCTACGAGCTCGACGCTCAGGCCAAAACTCGCCGAAGACCCAAGCGAGCCTACGTTTATGTTGTGGTGGAGGCTGCCGTCACCTGTTTGGTGTGCGCAAACTATGTCCAGTTGGCGCTGGTGTATCGCCAGTTGGCTCCAACATGCTTGGGCGCTGCCACTGCTGCGTTGGCGCAGTCGCTCAACCAGCTCTTGAAGTACAAGCTCTCCAACTCGCGGTTGCTCAAGTTCATCGTGTGGGGGTGCATCAATGGCTACTTCACGGCGCTATGGCTCGACGTGCTCGTGGCCCAGTTGGACACGGTGGCCGCCCGGGTGGTGTTGGACCAGACGGTGGGGGCGCCGTTGTTCCAGTTCACCTTCACCATGTTGTCCACCTTGTGGGACGGCGAGACGTTTGCCGGGCCCGTGATCCGGGCCACGTTCTTGCGGAGCTTGCGCTACAGCTACTGCTTCTGGCCGTTTGTATCGGTGGCCATGTTCACGGTGGTGCCGCCTGAACGCATGGTCATCTGCAACTGTGCCGCCAACTTCATCTGGAATGTTGTCCTCAGCAGGCTAACATGACTATTCCTGTGTCCCTACATTACAATCCATTCGACAGCATTCCATACAACGGTTGTGATTCATGACTATGTTCTGGCTATTCTGGCTTTATGTAGACCTTCTCCTCTACTTCATGCGCTTCAACGGATCCACCTTGCGGCCCTTTCTTCTGCGAGGCTTCTGCACCTTCTTCTTGAAGGGCACGAACCCAAGGTCCTTCTGCCCACTGCTACGGGCGCTGGCCGGCAACAAGTATTCGGGCACTCTCTTCAACTGCGATTGCACCCGCGATGGATGCAACTCCTTGTCGTGTCTCAACGATGCCAAATCCTGAGGGTTCTCTTCGAAAAATCTCTTCAACTTGTCACTGTTGATCAACTCGTTCTTCAACTCAGCAATACGTGCTTCTCTGATGGCAACCGACGTCACCGCACGGAACGCATCCTCGGCTCTGTATCTGAAACCCTCCACCTGCTTCATGTCGAACTGATATGGCTTGATCTCAAACCCGTTCTTGGCTTGCTGCTTCTCGATTCTCTTCAACACCTTGTCGTCCTTTTTGGCAGACTCCAATCCAGCAACTCTATGCTTACCAACCTCCTTCTCGGGGATCACAAGCGACAATGCCATACCGGCCTTGCCTGCTCTGGCCGTTCTACCCACTCGGTGAACGTATGCTCTAGATGTGGTGGGCAAGTCGAAATTGAGAACACATGCAACGTTACGGAAATCCACTCCGCGAGAAACTCCATACTCTTTGTCTTTGTTGGCCTTGTCCTTCTTAGACTTCTTTTGCTTCTTTGAAGGTTTAGCATCCTCCTTTTGCTCTTCGTCGCCAGCGGGTTGCTCAGAGGTTTCGGTTTCCTTTTCGGCATCCTCCTCATCCTTCTCGAATGTGAAGTCGTTGGTCTCGTCCGTGGCGATCAAAAGGTTGTAGACGTTTTTGTTGAACTCTTCAACGATATGCAATCTGGAGTTGACAGGCAACTCGCTGTTCAAAATACAGCATCGAATACCAAATTGCTCTAAAAACAATTTCAAACGGTACCCACGGTCAATGGTGTTGACAAACACCAAAGTCTTTCCCTTGATCAAGTTCAACTTGAAGATGACATATGCGAGCAAGAACTTGTCGAACTCAGTGGTGCGAGCGAAATATTGCACGAGCTTGGACTTGGCCAACATGTCTTCGTTCAATTTCAACACGGCTGGTCTCGAACAGAATCTGGTCTTCAATTCATTCAAGTCGTCGTTGATGGTGGCAGACATCAAGAACGTCTGCAAGTTGGTCTTCACAGGCAAGTACTTCTCAAGCAGCTGCAAATCCTCCATGTATCCGTACGACAAAACCAAGTCGACCTCATCGATGACCAAGTTCTTCACCTTGGAAAGATCGATCAAGTTCTTATTGACATTCTCATCCAACACTTGGATCAACTTGGCTGGAGTCGACACCAAAATGTCGGGCTTGCTCATCAACAAGGAGTTGAGAACTGAGTCAGATGCATTGGAGGAGAGATTCACGCTGGTGATCTTGTTGTTACAGTAAACCAACAACTTGCTCAAGAAGTCGCTGACTTGGCTGGAAAGCTCCCTCGTGGGGACCAATATGATGCTCTTGACGGACTTTTCGCCGGAATCCTCCGCCAAAATCCCTTGCAAAATAGGAATACAGTATGCGGCGGTCTTTCCTGAACCTGTGCTGGATCTGGCAATCACATCTCTCTTGTCTTCCAAGGCTAAAGGAAATGCACTAGACTGAATTAATGTTGGCTTGGTGAAACCCAAGTGGTCGATCGCTTGTAAGAGACGAGCATCGAGCCCGAAAGAGTCCCAAGACGTCGAATCGTCAAGGTATGCAGCGGCAGCAGATTTATCCATGGTGGTCTGGGGAAATTATAGATGGAAAAATCGGTATGTGATGCCCATTGCACTGCCTGCAGGACGAGATAAAGCTGATGAGGCTGTGGTATTGATGTTTTGGTCCTTTTCGGTATCGTGCGAAGCTGAAAATTAGCCGAATGAAATCAGAGAGATTCAAAAATTCCGAAAATGTATTATTTTTGATCAAATTCGAACATTTGTGATTTGCATTATTTCTTCCGAACACAGACAACAAGTCGTCCTTTTCCTTCAATAACGGGCGTGTGGCGTAGTTGGTAGCGCGTCTGCCTTGCAAGCAGAAGGTCACTGGTTCGATTCCTGTCTCGTCCATTTATTTTTGCATTTCTTTCGAATCTTTTTTTTTTATAAATGCCCATTCTTTCAGTACAAATATCATAATAATCGTCCTACAGGGTCTAATCATTAGATATTAATTTCTATGTATATGCTGGACGTCAATTTGGATTGTATTCTCTCACATTGAGAGAAGATGCATTGGTGGACTGGAGTTCACTGGGTTGTTCACTGGGAACTTCACTAGGCACACTCGTATCGTTAGGCGCAACGCTGGAGTTGGTATGCTCCATTGGACGAGGCGAATGGGAAACCTCAAAGTGAATTCCGAGGTTGGACATGCTGCTTCGAGCCAGTGGATAATTTTGTCCGAAATAATCAGACACTCCAGCAGCTTCATTTGCAGCGTTGGCTGCTTTTGGAGTAATTCCAGCTCGGGCGAGTCGGTTGTTTATCTCAACACGCTCTCGTTGAGCTGCCGCCTCATTGGCACGTCCGAATGAGAACTTTCGTAGCTGTTTGGGGAAGTTGATTGTGGAAACAGATCGCCTAGAGTCGATGGATGAACGTCTGTGCGGGCTGGCTTCCAAGTCCCTCGTGGTATTAGCGTGGGTCAAGCTTCTCCGTAATCTTTCGCCAAGCGGTTGTGCAACTGGTCGAGTTTCGTCTCGCAGCCCTAGCGTATCATCAGCATCCTGGAACTCGTTCATCGGACCAGCTGCAATAGACTGTTCTCTCTCTGATGGAGCCCCCATTCCATACACCGGGAACACATTGGCGGGAGATTTCTCCAAATGCTTGGACTTGCGGCTCCTAGTGGTGTTGACTCTGCTCAACGCCCTCACAAGCAAATCGTCTGGAGTCGTGTAGCTGCGGGTACTGGAGCTAGAAGTTTCGGAGTCGCCAGGTTTTTGCTGGCTGTGATCCTTCTCTTCGTACTCTGGTTCTTCCTCCTCATCTTCAGTGCGAACACGAACCACTCTGGAATCTTGATTCAACTCTGGCTGCTCATCTCTCAAATCGTAACGAGGCAAGTGCAAGCGTCTCTGGTCTCTTTCAACCACAACCAAATGCAAGTACCATGGAATCATCAAACCGAATGCAGAGCCTCCAATCATATTGCCGAGGGCTCCAGGAAGAAAGAGTTTCCAAGCAGCGGTAGCAACCGAGACGTTTGCACCGTTGATCAATCCGATGATGATCATGTACATATCGGCAACAGAATGGGTGAAGCCCATGGCAACGAAGGTGAAAATAGGCAACATCATCATGAGGAATTTCACATGAAGTGGTTTCGCCATGAGTTGCAAGTAAATGGCGAGGCAGACAAAGAAGTTACCGGCAATACCCTTGATGAGAGTTTGCACGAATGTTGCCGCAGCCTTGGTCTCAACAATGGAAACAGATCCCTCCACGAAGAGAGGCAGCGAGCTCACGCCCGAGTAGTGGCATATGACATAGCAAACGAAAATGTTGCCCACCAAATTGAGCCACCAACTGACCATCCATGAAATCACGAGGTCAATAACAGACACGGCACCACGGGCCAACCCCACCAGAAAGAAGAGGATGTTGGAGTTGAATAGATCCACACCCATGATGACAACGTAGAACAATCCAATAGGGTACAACATTCCTTGCAATAACTGGATGAATCCGGGATTGGTCTGATACGTTTCCGGACACCTGGCCTCGACCATAACGTGTAGCATTCCGCCAGCAGAGAAGAGGATTCCACCAAGCAATGAATTCACCGCGAGGGTATCGATCAGTAGTCTGGCTTTTTTCATCGCCGTGGCGACAACGGCGAGCGCCGCCTCCTGCGTGGTCAAGTAGAGTGACTCGTCCACCATGAAGAGCGATTATAGATTTGGGAAAACAACTGTAAGAATAAGTATTTGGGCAGATGAGAACCAAAACTGGATCGATCGGGACCTAGCACTTCTCACAGCGCGTACTGCACAGAGAACAAAGCAAACTCCGATCAGGTCGGTGAATATGACCTAGAAGAGGTCAGGGATCCGGGTTTTTTTAGCGCAGAAAATTACCGCGGAAAACCGTTTCGGATAAATTTGCACCCACCCCGATAAATGACTTGACAGGTCCCACACCTACTGCTGCAGCGGAATGAACAACGTTGAGCTGGAGAAATCGAACGGCTGACTATCCAGAATCGACTTGTTGCCAATCTCCAGTGGGGGAGAGTGAGGGGCATGTCCGGCGGACTTAGGCAGTTTGACGGCGGGGGAACTCGCTGGTTCGGAACTTTGGGGTGCATTCGTAAACTGGGATTGCCCGAACTCAGTTGAAGATGATTGGGTTTCTTGACCAGAGTCCGGAACAACTGGTTCGTTGTGGTGAGTAGGTGACTCTTCAGTAGCTGGTAATCCCGAGGTTGACAGGGTATCGTTGGCAGTGATGTGGTCGGAGTTTGGTTGCACATTCTTGGCTTCGGACGAAGTTTCTGCTTCTGGTATACTCTTCCCAGTGACGGTCTTCTTTCGAGATTTCCGTGCTGCCACCACCAACTCCCGAAACTCCTCTCGGTACTTCTGCTCCCATGCCTTGACGGGGAAATCCTTGTCGCTGACATTCTTGTGGCTGAGAGAGTCCCCAAAGATGGTGTTAGCTCCAACGGCCGCACTGAAGGCCAGATGGGACTTCTCCCACTGATTCAACTTCTGGCGCAACTCCAAGTCTGTCACCGGATGGCTGGAGTCCAAGTTAGAGTTGGAAAGCAAGTAGTACTGGTTGTAGCGTAACTCTAGCTGGCCTCGCGTGCCCAGAACCGAAAGCTTCAACGCTGCCAACTTCTCCTTCAACTTGGGGGTGGACACCGAGGCAAAGTCGATTTTCGGGATGCGCTTGGCGTCGTGGTGGTGCTTGTGCGATTGCGTGAAGTAGAACTGCTCGTGGTCCACTTCCTTGGCCTTTTTCCGGGGCTGGAAGAACAGCGAGATCTCGGACCGCTTACGCTTGGGCGGTGTTGGTGCCGCTGGCTTCTTCTTCTTCCCGCTGAGACACTCGTCCAAGTGCTTGCGCTGGAGAAAGTCGGCTGTCATGCAATCTCCACATATGGGACACTGAACTGAGCCCGGAGGAGGCGTGGCTTTGGCGTCGGACTCGGCATCATCGAGAACCTCAATCACCTCGGGCGACAGAGTCGTGGAGGCTGCATTGCTTTTGCCGCTGGGTAGTTCCTCGTTTGGAGCCGCGTCTTCTTCTTTGGTTGCTAGGTCTATAAGATCTTGCCTCAACGACTGGAAACACGCAACGATTTCCTCGAGCAAGATCACGCGCTTCAAGTTGCTTTCAAACTGCTCGGATTTGCAGAGCGGACACCTGCTCACGCTCAAAAGATGCTGTCTGATGCACTGGGAACAGAAGGTGTGATTGCAAGAAGTGATCACCGGGGCCTTGAGGAAGTCTTTGCAGATGAGACACCTCTGGAGCGAGTCGAGCTGGGCTAGTTTTGGAATCCTGGTGGATTTCCAGTCGGACAGATCGAAATTCGAGTCCGTGGGCGCCATTTTCTTCCGTTGATCTCAAGAAAAGTGGAGATGGCAGTTTAACGTGTAGCGCGATGTCTATATGGCTTACTAAGGTTGATAAGATAGTGAGATGCGAATTAAGAACAGAAACCTACCGGGGCAGGAATGTGAATGTAAATATATATCGGAGTCGTGGTATCGACTCGGCTTGACTATGTATTAATGTGGGTTAAATCAGAGACTTTTGGTGTACTTTTATAACTCGTCGTGTGCATCTGGTTGTGCAACTGAGGTGGGTGCAGCTTCTGCGGTCTGTTTTGGCGATTCAGCCACTGGCTTCTCGGGTGCCGAAGAGTCTTTCTCGACCTTGGCAGCCTGGTCTTCAGCCACTGGTTTGTCTGATTCGACTGGTTCAACAACAACTGGTTCAATAACTGGTTCAACAACTGGTTCAGCAACTGGCTCAGCAACTGGTTCAGCAACTGGCTCGACAACTGGCTCAGCAGGTTGAACAGGTTGAGCAGGTGCAGCAGGTTCAGCGACAGGTTCAATGCTTGGTTCGGCGACTGGCTCAGGAACAGACTCCACAGCTGGCTCAGCCACTTGCTCGGGTTCCGACTGGATTGGGGCCTCCGCAGCCTTCACAGGCTCAACAATTTTGTCAGCGGTTGGAATAGGCGAAGGCTCGATCTTCTCAGCTTCCTCTTCTGGCGGAGTAATTGCCTCAGAAGGCTCAGCAGCCTGGCTCTCCTGTTTCTCAACTTCGGGAACCACGTCAGCTATGACTTCAGCGACGGGTTTCACCACAGGAGTCTCCTCAACAATTGGTTGTGGCTTCGAAGAGCGTGGAACTCTCTTGGCAGTCTTCACACCTGGAACAGTGTTGGCCACGACTGGAGGGTTGAGCTCTTGATTTTGGAGTTGTCTTGCCCAGTGTCCATCTGTCTCCTTCACAACTTCTTCACCCTCCAAGGCGGGCTCCACTGGAGAGTCCTTTGCAGCTGGCTGTGTCGACTCAGACTCAATTGGCTCAACTGATGCAACCTTAGGCTCTTCTGGCACATCCTCTTCCTCAATAGTTGGCTCTGGAATCGTTCCGGCTTCAGTGACCGATTCTTCCACGTCGGGAGTTTGTGATGTGGTGGTAGAAGTTGACTCACTTTGAAGGGGTTCTTCGTCAACTGCATCACCTGAAGGCACAGAGTCAATGGATTCTGTTTCTGCTTCAGGTTCTTCAGCAACCTCGACGGCGGATTCAATCGCCTCTACAGGTGCTTGCACAGCTTCCACAACAGGCTCAGGGATCTCGACCGCTTCCTGAACTTGCTCCTTCACTTCGGAAATTGAGGAGACAACCGATTCCGCCTTCTCAGAAACGAGTTCCGTTGCAGCCTTGACATACTCAGTTGGGGCTTCTGGTTCGATAGCTGCTTCCTTAACCAGCTCGATAACTGGTTCGACAACTGGTTCAACAACTGGTTCGACAACTGGTTCGACAACTGGTTCCTCAACTGGTTCCTCAACTGGTTCCTCAACTGGTTCCTCAACTGGTTCCTCAACTGGTTCCCCAACTGGTTCAACCACAGGCTCAACCACAGGCTCAACCACAGGCTCAACCACCGGCTCAACAGGTTCAGCCAGCTTAATAGATTCCTTGGACTCATCGCTGGCAGATGCAGTTTCAGCAGCTGCTGCCTCAGTCTGGCTGAGAATCGTTTGCTGACTCACCGCATCTTTCACTAGGGACTGGGTATCAGTTTCTTTGTCCGCAATGTTGGCAGTCAATGCATCGATATTCTTTGTGACTTCTTGCACAATATCGTTAGCAGTCGAGGCAATTTCTGTCTGAGCTTCTTGGAATTGGTCAACCCACTCTTGTGGATCTTCCTTCTTATTAAGCTTCTCCTTCAACACCTCATATCCTTCGAACGATTTCTCCTTGGCGATGTCGAAGCCGATTTTTCCGTAGTGCTGAGCCTTCTGCAAGTACTCATCGCCATACTTCTGAGAAAGCTCCAAGGCAATCTTACCATAGTGCAGACCGTAGTGCTGGCCATGCACGAGAGCTTGCCCACCGTACTGCTTGGCCAAAGCTAAGTACTGGTCGAGGTCGCCCGTTTCACGAGCGTTCTGAGCGAAAATGGCCAATGCAACCGTCAAGAGGATGAAGAACAAGTAGCGGAAGAGCGAGGCATAGAAACAGCCACCAGAGCCGATCTTGGCCGGGATGTTCACCACGTTAAGCGTGTTGGAGGCGCTACCAGTGGCCAACCGCTTGCCGTTTGGAGCGAAACTCAAGCTTGTGATGGCAAACTTATGCAAATTAGGGAAAGTCTTGATGACTTTCAAGTCGGAGACCCGGATCAAAGTCACCGAGAAGTCGTTTCCGGCGGTGGCAATGACGCCCGTGGCGGTGGAAACGTCAATGGCAACCACACCCTTCATCTTGCGCGAGATGGTCTGCTCCTTTGTGAATTTCTGTTTGGAGAGATCGTACTCGAGAATGACGGCACCTTTGCCGGATCTCAACGCACCAGTCACCACCACTCGCGAGTTGCCCACGAATCTCACTTTGGAGAACACGTACTTAGCTGCCTTGGAGAGTGTAGCCTTGGGGGCCTTGGCAAATGACGACAAAACGGCCCCGCTGGAGGTGGAGATAGTCTCGATGGACGAGCCGGTGATGTACACCAACGACGCCCCCTCGTCGTGCATGCTCAAGTGGAAGTCCTTGATTTCGGCCGGCACCGGCGGCTGGAAGTGCAAGAGGAGCGCCAACGACTCTGGGTTGAAGACAAAGATCTCCGACGGCACCTTGGACGTCATTAGAGCACCCACGCTTCCTTCGGGTGTCAAGTGGACAATCTTGGGGTATTCGCCGATGGACTGCGGCAGCACATTGTCGTCGAACTGCACCGCATCCAGAAACCGCAAGTGCTCTTCGTCTGTGAAGAGGTATTTGCGCATGTTGTTGTTGATGCTCATGGACTTCACCAACTGAGTGGACTGATTGCATCCGACGAAAATGGAGTAGCGCACCTGGTCGTCGCCCGTGGTGCGAGCCACATCAACGCACATGGGCGAGTCCTCGTTCAGGGGCAATGTGATCTCCCTGAACTTCTGCAATCGGCGGTCTTTGTCGGGTGCGTTGAAGTGGCACTTTATGGCGGTGATTTTGTTTGGGATGCCATTGTTGCCCTCGCCACCGCCGCCGACCGCCAATAGCGTCTTGCTGTTGATGAAGCGGAGGCCGTAGATTGGGAACCCCAAGTTGATTTCCGCCGAGTTCTTGGACATTGGAGGAGGAAGTTGTAGTTCGAGGTGACGTTTCCACTTTAGGGCCTTGGGTAAACACCAGTACACCAAGTGAGGCCAACGGTATTTTTGAATAGCGTCCATCTGGTGGGTGCCAGGTGATTATTGTATTGGATATTGGGAGGCGAAAATTACTTGGCTTACGGCGAGTGTTTCGATTTGCTTCGTCTTTAATTGTCTTGTTTTTTTTTTGTTCTCTTTCTCTTTTCCATTTTTTTAGTCCTGAGCTTGCCTCTTTTTTTTTTTTTTGGCCCTTATTCTCTGAATGCGCTACTTCTTATCGAGAGTACTGGCCTACTAGACTAGAACTGAGAATGGCATTGGACATTAATCATGCTTGAAAACAGAAACTGGAAGATGAACAAATCATAAGAAATTGTGTTTCATATTTTTGCTCTTACCGACTGAACATATCCATTTCTCTGTCCTATTCTTCTCTTGTCTGCTCTATTCTCTTATTCTGACTCACTATAGTGGTGTGCACATTTCCACTACCTACTCCAACTTCTTCTCCATGGAGAAAGCCCTTCTCTCGGTGCTGTCACATGTGTCGCACGGCTACGTCGGCAATCGTGCCACCACGTTCCCGCTCCAATACTACGGCTGGGACGTGGATACTATCAACACCACCGACTTCTCCAACCATCCAGGCTACGGCCACTTGAAGGGAACCGTGGCCACGCCAGACCACATCCGGCAGTTGTTCCAGGGTCTCCGCGACATTCAGCCGCTCGAATCGCTGTACTCTGTGTTGATGGTCGGGTACTGTCCCAACAGCGACGTGATGCAAGCCATCTACGACGAAATCACTCCAGCACTCACCAAACACCCCAAGCCGGTTTTGGTGGTGGACCCGGTGTTGGGCGACAACGGGCGACTCTACGTGCCCGAGGCGGTGGTGCCCGTGCATAAGCAATTCTTGCGCCAGGGCCTCGTGGACCTCACCACGCCCAACCAGTTCGAGATGGAGTTGTTGACTGGAATCACCATCTGCGACTGGGCGCTGGCCCGCCAGGCGCTCGAAACGTTCTACCAACACTACAGAGTGCCCAACGTGGTGATTCTGTCGGTGGTGATTGACGACAAAATGTACAGTGTAGGCTACTGTCACCTGGAGCCCGAGGCGAGCCGGATGTTCCGTGTGGCCATCGATGCGATCGCCTGTTCGTTCAGCGGGTGTGGCGACGTCTTTTCGGGCCTCTTGACCAACGATTTCTTCGCCAACAACTGCCAATTGACCCCCAGCGTGCTCGGCCAGGTGTTGGCTCGCCTTGGCCAGATTCTACAATTCAGCTACGACGACGAAAAACGGAAAACGGGACACCAGCCCACGATGGTACGCGATGTTCGGTTGATTCAGCTGCGCAAGGTGCTTGACCAGACGTATTCCGGCCCGTTTGACCTGGAGTATATCTGAAGGCTGGAGATGGGCCTGCACCGATAATAGATTAGACAAGCCACAACGGGAGCCATGGAAATAGACAAGCAAACAAGCCAACAAGCCAACCAGCCCAATTTAGAGCCGCAAACAAGGCAACAAGAGAAACGAAGAAAGAGAAAAAGAAGTCGATAATTTAAAAAAAAAAAAAAAACCAAACTAATTCCACAGTTTGGCCCACAACCGAGAACCTGCCCTGGCTCCAATCTGTCTAAATCGCACTCAATCCATTTCTGCCCTTCCCACCATTTCTGCCCTCACTCCCACCAGTCTGCCTGCACTCCGATAAGCGTCACCCCAAAAAAACCTAGAGTCCACATCTACAAACCACCACCATGGAGAAACACACACGCCGGTCGCCCCCACGCAAGCGGCGCCATGCGGCTGTTGTCTCTGTGTTCTCGCTATTCATTTTGGCCTGTTTGGTGCTCCGCCACTGGTTGGCGTTGGTGGCCAATCGCCAGTTGCCTTCGCCAGACCCGATCTACGTTCCCCACGACCACAAGCCCTCGGGCGTGGAGGCAAAACCGCCGGTCGGCATGTTCCACTTGAAGCACGTCTTCCACCACGGCGCAGGCGAAAACCACCGCGTGCACCGCCGTCTCGATATCACTCCAGACTTCTTGAAGAAACACGCCTCCACGTTGCAGACGCTAGCACAGGAGGCAGCGGCAGACCCGGGCGACCGCGGCGCTGCCCATGCATACGGCGACGCCGCTGACCTCGACTTGGAGCTGGCGGTGGCCCAGAAGGACTGGCCTCGGGCCAAAAGCGGGCGAAACCCGTGGACGATAGAGCTCCCGGTCAAAGAGCGGGCCCGCAAGGCCAAGGTGACCAGGCTCGCCGAGAGACACACGCCGGGATTCCTCGACTCGTACCTCGACTATGCGAGACGAGTCAAGGGCAACGCGGCCAAGTTGAGCCTGATTGGGCTCGAATGGGACCCGGAGGCCGAGATCTCGGTGCCCGATGTCCAGGACAAGGAGACGCTCGTGTCGCTAGCATTGGTGTCGTCCAACGCCTACGTGCGGCTCCCCTTGAACGACGACGACAAGAAGAACCTGGACTGGATCGATGTGGGGGATCCGTGGATCCCCGATGGAGACCATCCAGACGTGAACTTTGGCTGGCTCGAGGATGGGCTACGAGGCCACATTTTCGTGAGCAACGACTCCAAAACCGTGATTATTGGCATCAAGGGAACCTCGGGGGCAGCGCTTCCGGGCGGTGGGTCTGACGAGACCGCTTCCAACGACAAGACAAACGACAACTTGCTCTTCTCGTGCTGCTGTGCTCGCGTGGGCTACATGTGGACCACCGTGTGCGACTGCTACGAGAACACCTACACCTGCAACCAGGACTGCTTGGAGTCGGAGCTCATGCGCCAGGATAGATACTACCAGGCTGCCCTCGACTTGTACCGTAACGTGACCAAGTTGTATCCGCCCGACAAGACCGATATTTGGGTTACGGGCCACTCGTTGGGTGGAGCATTGGCGTCGCTCTTGGGACGCACCTACGGCTTGCCGGTGGTTGCATTTGAAGCTCCGGGAGAGATGCTTGCCACGAAACGACTCCATCTTCCTCAGGCTCCCGGGATCCCCAAGCATTTGGAGCATATCTGGCATATTGGCAATACGGCTGACCCAATCTTCATGGGGGTATGCAACGGAGCATCGTCGTCGTGCTCCATGGCCGGCTATGCCATGGAAACCACGTGCCACACTGGTCAAATATGTATTTACGATGTGGTGACCGATAAGGGATGGCATGTGAACTTGCTAAACCACCGCATTCACACTGTGATCGACGATATCATCTTGACATACAATGAGACCGCAAAATGCGTGGAACAGCCTCCGTGCCGAGACTGTTTCAATTGGCGTTTCACCAGTCACGACGACAAAGAGCCCAATGAGCCTTTCCTCCCACATCCGTTGAAGCCGCGGCCGACTTCTTCCTCCCAGAAATCGGAACACACATCGTCGGTGGCCTCGTCCCCATCAAAGTCACTGCATACGCTGTCCACCACATCCCAAGATGATGAACCTACGGAGAGTGAAGAACCCAAGAAGTGCTTGAAGAGAACATGGTACGGGTGGTGTCTGAAATGGGGATATGACGATGATGACGATGATGTTGATGTTGGTTATTTCAAGCGATAGATCGACAGAGCTTACATAATCGGTCACATTTGCACCCTCTCTTGTTAGCTAATGACTTTCGAGTTTGCATACGGACCCATCGAAAAAGCTTAGTTGCTTCGGCACATAGAGGAGTGTCTCTAGAGCATTGGGGTTTCGAGGCAACGTCTTGCCAGAAATTGGGTTAGTGGTCGAGAACTTCACCACGGTTGTTGCAAAATACGCAACAGCAACCGTTGTCTTGGTAACATTGCACAGGAAAGGCCAGGTTGGGTTTTTATTGAGATGGTTAGAAGAGCCACCGCAACCCTGGGCGTGCACGTGACAGTGAAACACATTCGGTTAACCCGGCACTGCCAACGTTCGGTGCGGCAAAGCTGGCGGAACATTCGGGATGGCCAGACTGTGATTGGCTACAATGGCGCAAAATTTGTTTCAATTGCATTACCAGTGACTGCAGCCACCTCACAATGAACACAAATTATTCGACCAGGAACAAGGCCCGTGCACCGTCACCCCAAACCACAACACTCACCCTTCCGCATTAGGCTGTGGTAGTGACGTCTTCAGACAATTACTGCCAAAGGCGGTGAATACGAAAACACCCATCCTGCAGGAGACATACTCGCAGCAATGAATTGAGGCGAGTGAAAACGGGAACACAACAGGATTTGTCGAGGAAATGTGAAGAAATCCTCCACAAGAACCCCATTGGCAAACAATATCGGTATATCCGACAAGATGACTGGAGAGGCGGTGTTTAACTCCTGCCCGCATTGGGCATGTGGCATCCCGCAGCAGTCAGCAAGCAATAGTTGCCGGAGGGCTGAGGTTGGGGCGGTGTGCAGGACAACGAACCACAAGTCATTCCATATTTAGTTGAGGTTAAACATACACCGTTCGCCAGGTTTTCCTCAGTGTTCGCTTCTTTTTCACCGCAGAAAAGTTAAAAAATTACCTTCAGCCGGCTCCAGTCCAACCCCTGCTATCGCTGACTGATCCATTGTCCATTGACTAAACTTAATTGGAGTGACATATAATTGCTTTGTTATCCCCTAGCTAAAGTTTTGCAAACTCCCCCACAACCAATTGACTACCTATTCGAGATTCTGCCATGAGAGTTATTAACACGGCCTTGAACTTGTTCTTCTTGGGAGGAACCACCTTGTTGTTGATCTTCTTGGTGTTGTCTGGTTCCACCAAGCACTTCCCATTTAACCGTTTCTACTGGCTCAGAGCAGACACCTCGGAGATCAGCGGTGCTTACGATGAATCCGCCTGGACCTTCTGGGGTGTTTGTGAGCACGGAGACTACAGCAAGTGTGACACTGGCCCAGCATACCCAATTTCTCCAAAGGACAACTTCGACACTACCTCTGGTGTCCCACAAGACTTTATTAGCAACAGAGACACCTACTACTACTTGTCTAGATTTGCATTTGCTTTCATCTTGTTGGGATTGGCCTTCACCGGCTTTGCCTTGATTGTTGACATTTTGGGCTTCTGCTTTGAGATTATTGACAAGATTGTTATCTTTTTGGTTGTTGTGGCCTTGTTGTTCATCAGTGGTGGTGCTGCTCTCCAGACTGCCGTCATTGTTTTGGCCAAGAACGCCTTCTCCAACGCTGGCCACAAGGCCCACATTGGTGTCAAGTGTATGGGTCTCTTGTGGGCTTCTGTTGCTTGTATCTTGATCATCTTCTTCAACACTTGTGCTGCCAACATCACCAACTCTTACAAGAAGCACATTGGCAGAGTCAATGCTGCTAAGAACAACGAGGAGGAGTACTACCAGAGACCAGCCGACGAGCCAGTTTCTGAAGGTGGTGCCTTGGGAGACGAGTCTTCTTACACTAGAGCCAATGCCGTCAGCGAAAAGGAGACTGGCAGCGGTGGCATTCGTTTCTTCCGTATCAAGAGAAACCCAAAGGCATCTGATGAGGAGAGTGTTTGAGCATAACCCTATTGTTTCTTTCGTGTTTATTGTTGTTTGATACCCACCGGGGTCTTTTTGTAATATACTAATACAGCCAGTGGTTGAAATGTTTGTTTGTATTTGCTTAAATAATTTGTTACGTGCAACAATTGAACATTATGGCTTTCAATTTGTAGAACAGAGAATTGGACAATGTGGAACGACGACAAATGGGCTTCAACCTTAAAAGCCGAAAGGGCAATGATACAATGGAAATCGTCATTAAAGTTGGTCACTTGGATCTGATCGAAGAATGCTGTGACGTAACTCTCTTTCTAATTCGGTGTTACTTCAACATGTTTATTTCTGAAATGTCTAAGACGGAATTACGAAGAAAGTAAGGTTAGCCGTGGGAAATCTATTCAATAATGAATAAATATTTCTTTGAAAGGCATTTCACGGGTTTGTCCCAAGAAGTTTTGCTCATCAACGGCAGATGCTTGGAGATAATCCGGGGAAGCCTCGCAATTACGAGCCCAACTCAACATTGCACCTTCTACTCGTAAGAGAAATGAAAGTCAGATTAGGAAAGAGAGTAGACGGAAGCGGAACTGATGAATAGGTGGTTTCCAAGTCAGCTTGTTTTTTTTTCCTTTGACTTTTCTGATTTCCACTAATCCTGAGATTCATTTCTGAGGTTTCAAATTTCTCTCACTGTTCGCATGAAGTGAGCAAAACACAGCAACACCATAAAAATACAGTAAGCATCCTTTTTGCAAAATTATCGTTTCAGTAAGCTAAAGGATTGAGTAATCTTGTAAATAAGTGTTAATGGGTGACTAGGGGATAGGAGATTTGGTGATTTGAGAGCAACTTCTCAGCCGAGCCAATCTAGCAATCTTCAAGGCTCCACTTTTCGATCCAACAATAATTATACCCGTCACTTTAAAGTGGAAACACGAACACCTCGTTGCTTATTCCAGACCATCGGCTAGTGCTCTTTTGTTCGTTATGGCAAGTCATCGTTCAATGGCCCACGAGTGTCGAGGTGGGTCAGTTGGTGAGTATGTAACATTAGTACTAGCCTGACAGAGATGGTCACACCGATGTCGACCACCTAAACAGGGCCAACGGAGCTACTGTTCGGAGACTGATGACGATTCCCTTGGTTAGGTTCTCCAGTTAGGCGCCATGCGCTCATAGAGCAGTGGCACAAGGTGAAACAGGCCGTATAATTACCGTTGAGAGCAGATCACCGCTCGAAATAGAATAATTAGTAGGTCGTCCCTCAAGAGAAGTTTGCAGTAGAGCGAATTTGTCAAACCTTTTGCAGTGGAGGAGCAATTATAGGCGAAATTACTGACGACAAACAGCGAACAGTCAAAAGACAGTGAACAGTCAATAGACAGTGAACAGTCAAGTGACAGACAAAGCCTACTGGCCCTACATAGTTGATGCGAATTGGGCCTAGTCAGGCCCACCAGTTGAAGTTTCTGCGAATTGGTCACACGGTGACAAGCTCAGAACGCATGCATAAACGTTATCGAACACGGCAGCAGGAACGGCAAGACAAGCGAAAAGAGAAAGAAAAGAAGGAAAAGCGGAAGACAAGAAGAGCATAGACTTACGAATTGGAGATTCCAACCTCCGACGCCAACCACTTCTCTGGAACCTCTCTCTGTACAATGGGGTAGCGAGTCTTATTGTCCAGCACTCCACATCCCATTGTTTCCGGTCCAGCCGTCGGCTACGAGGCAGAACTGGAAGAATCTCGAGGACATAAGCTGTTATCACCCCAGAAATACCGGCCTAGGGCCCCGAGCCGAGCTTCCGCAACCAATTTGCGAACCAATTTCCGAGGCCAACTACTGCCTCTCACCACATCTGGTGGCTCCAATTCGCGGCCCCAGTTCGCCCCAAGTGGACCCAACCAGCCTCAAGCGACACACACTGGCGCCAATTGGGCCTAATTTTCTGAGCGCGGCCCTAAAGTCAGCTAAATTCTGGGGCCTGGGGCCCCAAACTGGGCCGCACCGATGGCACCAGGTGACGCTTCGGTTGCGCAAATCTGGCCCCACGGAAGTTCGCGAAAAGACTTTGCAGGCCCACCCTCCGCACCGCACCAAATGAGCAAATCGAGCAAATCAAGCAACCCGACCACCACCAAAACCCCACCATAACCCCACCCCAACCAGAAAAGCCTTCTCTTGCCGTCACCAGACGCTGGTCGATCCATGGCGCCCGGGCATCTGTACAGTAGGGACGGCGGTGACTATTTTTCGTCAGCCCCACGTTCTATAGTCATTTATAGGGCCAAGGATTATTAGGCCCCATGCAGCGAAGATGGCGGCATGCACAGAACACCAGGTGGTGCCCCTAAGTTTACTCAGTTGGCCGAGCACAGAGACATCGAGTTTGGTGTGCCAAACAAGCGGCCCGACACCAAAAATGCCAGAGTGGACGCCAAGTGCCCGTTGTGACGCTGTCGAAGAAAAAAAAAACAACCAACAATCCCCATATCGGCCCCGTATCGCCGTTGACTCGTCGCCTATCGGCCCATTCACCCATCGACGCAGTACAGGAAAATAAGAGCACTGGGCCCGGTTTTCGATTGCCCTTTCGTTCGGTGCGAACATGACATGTCCAAGTCTGACGGAGCAAGTCCCAAACCACCGGACCGAGTTTGACGTAAATACCCCGGGTTTGCCCATGCGGATTGCCTCTGCCTCGAATTGCCGTGGTTTTCCTCTCCCCCGAACCCCTCGACTTTCTCTCCTCCAGTTCCTACCTCCCAGCTCCGTGCAGGCCCCACCAACTACCTGCACCTCTAATCATTGGGACCCAGTCTTTACCTCCGCAACATCACCAATTCCTTTCTTTCTGGAGTGACCACCGCCTGGAAATACGCCGAAACTCCACACAACGTCGCTGCCATTGCGTAACTAAAGTCCACCCGCGTGTGTGCCCCTGAAGCCATGGAGAAACGTCACCATTTCCGCAACATATTCAAAAAAGACTCGGACTCCGAGTCGAGGTCGGCGTCCCACCACCACTTGCCCAAGCTCTTCCACAAAAACCACACCCACAAACACGATGTGAGCGGCGAGTCCGACTCCGAGTCCATGTCCACGTCCATGTCGAAGTCGTCGCTGGTTTTGCTGCTCAGACGCAACGACACCAACACCAACAACGGGTTGCTGCAGCCCACGCCGGCGGGCCGGGGGCCTGTTCGGCGGGCAGAGACCCTCAATCACTTCTCGTCCAAGAAGCCAGCGCTGCCGTCGACGGTCAAGCCCGCCAGCTCCGGCAACCACCACGAGAAGATCAAGTACAACCCGTACGGAATTAACAAGCTGGTGCTGAACCAAGCAGTGCATCTGCCGCTGTTCTACTTGAAGGGCGGACCCGACTCGGGCACCCGCATTGTGGCCAACCCGGTGGCTGACCCCAACGACTACTTGCCTCTGCATTTGCAAGAGGACCACATCAATCTTTTGGACGACTTTGAGTTTGAAGCCAACGACAAGCGAGTGGGCGACGGCGGCTCGGGCGACGTGCGCATTGTCACCCTCAACACCAACAAGAAGAAGCTCTATGCGTTGAAGAAGTTCTCGTTGTTCCACAAGGAAACTGACGAGGAATTCTACCAACGTGCAGCCAAGGAGTACGTGATCTCCCGTGAAGTGAGTCTGCTGCGTCACGTTGTCAACACGATTGCCCTCTTGCGGATCCAGTCGCAGGGCGCAGTGACCAGAGGCTGGGGAATGATCATGGACTACTGCGGCGGTGGAGATTTGTTCAATATGATTGTCAAGACCGGATGGAAACGTACGCTGTTGGCCGAGAGATACTGTATTTTCAAGCAAATCTCCTACGGACTCAAGTTCTTGCACGAAAATGACATTGTGCACAGGGACTTGAAGCCCGAAAACATCTTGATGGATGTCAATGGTGTGGCGAAGCTCTGTGACTTTGGTGTGAGTGACTACGGCCACGAGGAGCACCGCAACTTTGAAAGTCCCATCAAGCTTTCCACCGCATACGTTGGTTCTCCCCCATATTCTCCTCCCGAAGTGATGAAGCTCAAGGAAGTGTCGCTGAGCGACCTCAAGAACTGGGCTTACGACCCGTTCAAAATGGACCACTGGGGGTTGGGAATGCTCTTGTTCTGCTTGGTGTACTCTGGTGTGCCCTTCCAACTGCTGTCAGTCAACGATCACCACTACAGAGACTACAAGTTCAACAGAGACCGGTTTATCTCCAACAACCCAACTTTCAAGAACAACGACGATTACACCAAGGGTCCTGGATCCGAGTTCAAGTGGGCCGCTCAGTTCCACAATCCAGGTGCTGCCAGAGTGGCATGGAAGCTTTGCGATCCTTCCCTCAAGCTTCGGTACACTTTGGACCACTTGTTTGAAGACCCATGGTTTGTCGGCTTAGAAATGTGTGTTTACGAGCACCTGGACCAGCACGTTAACCCATTGATGTACTCGAGCAGCACAGGCCACTCGGCCGCTCCTTCCCACCAGAGCTCTCGGGCTCCTTCTAGAAAGAACACTGTCACATCTCACCATGGATTCAACGGTGAGGAAAGCGAAGGTGAGATTCATACTCCAATTCGCAGCATGCTAGACATGGCAGGATATAGTTCTTCGCAAAGTCAAAACCCACCAGTGGAGAGCGACAGTGCTTCTATCAAGTCAAACTCTCTGCTTTCACATACACCGTTGAAGATTGCTCACGACGACCGGCCATTCCGGCTGCAACGGACAAACAGCGAGTTCTCGGTCAACCTGACCTCTTCCTCTGGGTCGGTACCTAAGGTGAGGTCCATGCTCGACATTGGTGCTTCCCCAGAAAAGGCTGCGTTGCCTAGAGTGGCAGAAGATGGAGAAGCAGATAAAGCTTACGATTCTTCGGCTTCACATTTGCCGGTTGTAGAGGAAGTCAACACTCGTGGTGAGACTTGCACGGAGGCGGGCCTGGAGCCCGAGAACGAAGCTCAAGCTGATGCCAATGCTCCCGAACTCCCCCAAAATGGCTCTCCTGTGGCCGCTCCGGAGCAGAACAACGCTCATGCCAAATTCCTCGTTGCGGAGCAATTATACGACACTGACGACCTCAAGATTGATGCCTCTGGGTGTTGTGAGTTGGGATACAAGTTGAAGAAGCATAACCACTTGGACATCAGCAATGTGGCTACCTCCGGGTCCAAGTCAAGACGATAGATTAGTCGAAAGAGACAAATAACATAAATACATAGCATGACAGTGAAGACACCTCACAAGTACTACAGTAGAGTTCGTCAGTGTTTGTTTTATTCATTTCTTTTTGCTAGATGACTATCGGGTCGCCACATGGGATCTGATTGGCTGATACAGTTGTACTACGCACAATACAGAAGATTATGTATTCATGACCCAATTAGTTAATTTAAGCCTCCAAGGAAACTCTACCCTTAGGGTTGGTCACCTTGACACCGAGAGACTTGGCCTTGGTAACGATCTCGACTCTGTTCTTAGAAGAAACGTTGTGGGCAATCTCAGCAGCGTAGGTCTTGGTGTGCAACAACAAAACGTCCAAGTCCTTGACGTTGCTGACGACGTGCACTCTGTAACCGGAAGGAATCATGTGCTTGGTCTTCTTGTTGGAACCGTAACCGATGTTTGGCTGTGGGATGGTTCCTCTGAATCTTCTTCTGACACAAGAGTCAATACCCTTCTGCTTTCTCCAGTTCTCAGCCACTCTGTCGTATCTGTCAGAGTGGTGTCTCTTGAACTTCTTGGCGTACTTCTTGACGATCTTAGGAGCCACTGAATAGTTAGTATTTGTTGATTGATTGCTCAGTTTTCTCTACCGTTGGAGGGCAGGTTGGTCAACAACTTCATGGATGGAGGGTGTGGTTTCAGGGACGGACGACCATTCAAATTTGCAGGGAAAACTGGTGGACACAAACCAGAAGCGATGGGAGCTTCAGATTTGATGGTTGTGCTGTTTCAACATACTCTTGATACTTCTTGTCGATAGGAGTGTAAAAGATGGAACCAAGTACTTAAAATTTTTCGCAGAGGCATCCAGGCGAGCGGCCTCCGGCTTTCTGCAGGACGGAGACTGTCAGTCGCGAGGGCACAAACCCTGGTCCTTCAGACGTTCGCACGTGACGCACAATCGATCGACGATGAAAGCGTGCGAGCGGCTACTAACAGCAATTACCAGCGGCAATTACTTAAGGTTAGCAAACGCCAACTCCACTGTCTCAGATATACTGGGACGAGGCGGAAAATACGAAATGGCAACTCAAAGTAGCGGCGCTCAACTCTGATTACGTGTTGATGATTAGTAGCAACAGGAGTTCATGTCCTCAACTTTGACAGTAGGTAAGATAATTTGCTAGAGTTTGTGAACAATAGCGGAGGCAGCCGCATCAGGCTAGGTAACTGCAGAAGGACAACAAATTCCGAAACAAAGACAACAATTTACGTAGCCAACATTCTGGCGTCTGGCGGCCAAAACACAAAATCCAAAGAAAATACCCCCCAATCTCAAATACCCAGAGGCTGCGACTGCAAAAAATGGGAGTTGGTCCTAACGTTTCCAGAATACGCGCATTTCATGTCAAGCGCTAGACGAGTGCTAGGCGACTGGCTATAGCGCGCAATATAACATCGCACATGGAGTCCCCACTTTCTACTGCCCAAGCCTTCTTCTCAATTCAGCAATTGCATTCTCACCGCTTGCGGTGGCTGGCCGTGGAACGCGACTATCTCCGCTTTCCGATGGCGACGTGGCGAAGTCCGCGTGACAATGGCCGTTTCTAGTCCTCATCACCGCACCGGCCATGACACAAAATTGGGGCTGAATTACGTTTTGTGCGTTCTTAAGCGGCATCGCCCGACTAGAAAGACCGAAAGGTCAACAACAGTGGAGAGTCGGGTGCTGGCAAGCTCACCAGTCCCCTCCTCCAGGGCCCTGTAACCAAACCCAGCAACTAACTTCTGCACATAATGCCAGACACACCACCCTAACTAGGCATATCGAAAACACCTATATGCCGGGGGGCCCGTTACTTACCATCAGCCTACGAACTCCAAGAATCCCCAACAACAAGTATTACAGGCCATGAATATAGGCCAGCGACTATTTCTTGTGTTGGTCGCATGGAAAGTCTTTTGGTTTGTGGCATACCGAGTGTTTGGCATCTACCTTGGCTACATCACCATCAACAATGGCATACTGTTTAACTGGCTACGGTGGAGCTCCAGCAAATTGTCTCTAACGGCAGGCTCCGTGAGGTTTCGTCTTTGGGGGAACTCAAAGAGAATCATTGTGCTGGACTTGAAAGTGGAAGTTCTTCCGAGCAATCCGGGGAAGCAGAAGCTGGCAAAGCATCGCTCCAAGCTCTCTGGAAGCCAATTGTCTTTATATCCAGAGAACAGACTTGGGAAATTTGTGTTCACTTGCATTCTCAAGATTCTACCGTCTTTCGACTTCGAACTAAAATCGGCCGATGTTACCAGGGGCAATTTCCATATAGACATGGGATCGGTCACACTTCAAGTCAAACTCCGCAAGAGCGTCAGCGAGAAGAATGTCTACAGAACCAAAGTCTTGTTATCTGGAACACAGCTCTCCGGAAAATCTACCGTGGAGAGAAGAGCAGTCCCCTGGTCTTTGGGTCTGTTCTCGATTATGAACTCATTTTCCATCCACAAAGACTCAGGAATACTCTCGAATATATCGTCTCGAGTCCAATTGGATGACCCCAGCATCGACATTTTCCATGCTATGAAACAGCTCTTGAAGAGTTCTCCACGCAAACAGCATGATCACCATTCGTTACAAGAGATCCAACCTCAGCTCGATCTCCTTTCCAATCTTCACAACAAGTTCTTCAGGAGCTTCAATGAATTCTCCATAAACCTTTCAAACATACAAATCAGCGGGATTTCTCTCTTCCCCGCTGGTGACAATTGCAGCTTGACGGAATATTTTGACCAGGAAGAGCCGGACTCTTCCTTGAAATTGTCGGTCAAATCCTCATCTTTTCACTTGTCAAGAGTGGTGGAGACTGCTGCTGGAGTTGACGTTCTTTTCGACAAATCCCACGACAAGCCAATAGAGCTCACGTTCTCCGCGCTGGTAATGAAGCTCTTTTTCGTCACAAGACAACATGACAAGTCGAATAAAGAGTACTACTCCGTGGGCGATGAATTCTTCAGCTTTCCTAATTGCACTTTTACCTTCAAGTCGAATGTCACAGATCAGCTAGCGAAGGGCCATGGATTTCGAAACTGTGCTATAGAGCTATTTCTGACAGGAAGCAGCCCTATGCTCGATGTTGATGCTGAGCAATTTGCTTTATTGGCTTACAACTATGTGGTTTTGCGAAAGTTATTGAAGTTGCGAAAGCTCCGGCTGTTGAAACATACGCTGTTCATTCACACAAAAAGACTGGATTCTTCAGATTGCGATGAAAGTGAAGACGACACCAAGATTGCAGACTCTACGCCCGGAACACCATCAAAGGCCCAGCAACTGAAAGCTGACCGTCTTACTCAATTTGTTGATAAAGTGGTTCTGCTACTCAATGAATTTTATCCAAGGATTGATGTGAAAATGACGATTGAGCAGCCAAGGGCCGTATTAAGGAGCCAACAGGGCACTACCACACAGTTGCTTATGTTGTCCTTCTCAACTATCTTTTTTCATGTCTTGACCACAGACAGTGAGGATTATATTGCTAAGTGTCAATTTTTGCATCCAAGTATGACATTGAGTGAGAGGTTCCCAACAGGAATCGATAATTCACACTATCAGCAAGATTTCTGTGGCATCTCGCACGCAAGCTTGAGAGTTGACATCATGAAGAATCTCAAGTTCAAGGTGTCGATAGCAATATCTGGAGCATTTGTCAGTTTGGCAAAGCCAGATGTGCTTAATGGAATCAACTCCATCATCAGAAAAACCACCAAAGTGGTTAATCGCAACATGAAGCATGGGCTCATAAATATCCATTATGATGCTGAGATTGTCAAAGAGCGAGACTTACATCCTTCGAGAGACATATACCAAAGACAAACTGGTAGCAAAGAACCGCTTGAGAAAATTTTCGAGCCGTTACCGTCATGGATACTTCTGTTTGAGGTTTTGATCACTGAATTAAGCGTCGAACTTGGCTCAACATCTCCGTTACTCCCCCCTGAGCTTATCTCAAAACTCGCTGAGAAAACTCATAGAACCATTGATGCCACAAGAAGCATTTTGAGCTTCTACATTGATGAATCTAAGTGGGGTCTCCATAGCTCTGACGAACTGGAAAGTGAGTCTAGCGTTTCGAATTCTTCCCTGGACACATTGGCCGGAGAAAGCAACAAATTGACATTTTGGAGAGTCAGCAAGCATACTCGTGCGGTATCATTGAGCTTGATCGAAGAGAACGTAAAACTGAGCCCAATTTTGGAGATACCAAATTTCGGATGTTCTGTTTCGGCTGTGAGATTTGATAATGAAAACAAAATCATCTGTGATTTTGACGTTGATGAAGTACGCGGATTCATCGACAGATACAGGGTTTTTGCAATGATGGGCCTGGTATATTTATTGAAGGTGACAATTATTGAGCCTTTGCAGAAGCTCAAGGAGAAAATGAAGAGAAGCACTGCAACTCTCAGGCACCAGAGAATGCAAGGATCTGATACATCCCTATTGAATCGATTTGAGCTAGACTTTCAAATCCACAAGGTCAATTACATCGCAGCACTTTCTGATGATTTCAAAGTTCGCCTTCAGCTATATCAGCTCGCGCTAGAAATGAACCAGGGTACTATCATTGTTACCAACAGTTTTTCCCGCTTATTGGCCGACTCGCCGGTGGTCAGTGGCTATTGGAATCGATTGGTTTGTTTGGACTCGCTTACTGTTAAAATCAATGATCCTAATGAGATTCATAAGGTTGTGATCCAGACTCCTTCCTTGAGACTTATTCAACCTCACCGATTTGTGGTTTACAAATTATTTGACAATATGGGTATCTTCATCAAAATCACCAAGCATCTTGTCAAGTGTTTGAAGTCTGAGGAGAAGGAAACAGTCGTCTATCCAAAAGATTCAAAACCCATAAAGCCGGTTCCGACTAAATTCCTGGCATCCAAGGTAACCTTTGCCATTGAAGATGATCCCTTTGAGGCGGAGTTGAATATGATATATCAGTTGGGCTTACAGGAACAGCGGAAGCGAATGGAAATTATGGATCTTTTTGATGAGAGATGCGGCAAAACTGACAGTATAGACCAGACATACGTGGAACGTCTTGAGCAGGTCCAAAAAGTGATTGAATTGCTGTGGATAAGGAAAATTCAATCTTATAAAGCCAAACTCGCGGAAGAAATCATGAATGATAAAGACTTTCTATTTGGTTCGGAGCTCAAAATTGCTGAAAGTGAGAACCATCGAGTGGCCACCTACTTTCGACAGGCCCCTTTGCTTCATGTGATTTTCTCAGGATTGAATTTAGACTTGTCTGAACCCAAATTCCCTTTGGAGCAACTTCCAGATTTCATTTACAAGTATGGCCAGGAGGTTCCAAAGGACACGCTCTACAACTTGATGATTCCGACTCATATTAATTTGACAGTGGATGAAGTGCGAATGCATTTGAGAGATTACCCACTTCCATTGTTATACATACCCAAGTCGCCAGATGTGAATGGCAGAGGAAAAGCACTTGTCATGAAGGGTCACTTAATTATAAGCGAGTCCTTAATTCTTCAGGAAGAACACCTCCGGAGACTCGAAATGCCACTTATTCGAAAATTCAACAAGCACTTTGTTTCCGAAGGAAATTTTGATAAGCTTATCATTGAAAAGTCCATGTCGACTGTAAAGCTTTACACGGACTTGGATATTGTGTTCGACTCTCACTCCCCAGCTCGATTCGTTTGGGGCCAATCTTATAACTTTGCTATACAGCAAGTGATGTTGAATGTTGATCAGTTTTCAAAACCACCGGTGGACCCTTCTCCTAAACTCGGGTTCTGGGACAAAATGCGGCTCGTATTACATGGAAAGTGTGATTTGCGTACTGGTAAAGACTCGAGCATTGAAGTCGCATTCAAAGGTGGAAGCGATCCATACAGTTTGTTCGAAAAGTCATCAGGCTTTATATTGAGCTTCAAAGATGACGTTAAGTGGCGAGTTAACGAGAACGATCAATCTCTCAATTTCTTCAATATTCTGGCTCGAAAAGTGGCTTGGTATATTCCTAACTACTTGCAAGCTCCTCTCGTTTCTTGGTGCAGAGAAAGTTCCAAATCGACATATATTCCTGCGATCAAGGAAATTGTCAACTCTTGCTATGCCTATTATCTCAATGGGAAGCCTGATGGCAATACACCTCTTCCAAATACATCTGGAAATACAGAGAAAGGAGTGGTGGAGTTGAATGGCGGAGTGACGTTCATCCTTGGCTTTTTGTTGCAACGTAAAACTCGAGATGGAAAGCATGTTACCGACGAGTGCAGACCTCACTGGGAGGTCGAACTTTTCAACCCAGAATATACTGAGGAGGGCCATGACTCTTATCGTGGATTTCGGAGTGATCGCATACATATGGCAATTTCTCTTGTTGCTAACAACGAGAATAGCTACAACACGATTCATTTGACACCAGGGGTTTTCAAGCAGTATTTTGCTTGGTGGAAAATGTTCCATAGCAACATGATGCTTCCAGTTCGGAAAGGAATTATGTTCGGGGAGCTCAAAAAGTCTACCAAGTTTTCTGATCACCTATTTACAATCAAATACTTGTTTGACATCAAAAATCTTTTCATCAGCCACATTCTCAGAGGCGATGCACCTGATGATACGGATGACAACGTGGAATTTTTCGGTCTAAAGGGAAAAGTCAACGATTTCTTAATGGATCTTCATCAAAGAAAAGAGGAAAGAATCGATGAGCGTGAAGAACTCTCTCGGAACAAGAAGATCATGAAGATGACATTGAACAGAGGCGAAGTGACATTGAACAAAATTGATTTGCGTGCTATGTATGCAAGGTTTGCCAAGGATTTGTATGAGCAACATCATAACATTCTGGACGAGAAGTGCAAGTACTTGACTTTTGATGATGACCGTCAATGGTTTGATAGACATGATTTCCGAGAAGTTTTTGATCCTTCGTCTGGAGGAAGATGTCAAAAGATTGAGGCAATTCCTTTGATGTACTCGGAGAATTTCTCTTATATCCGTGACACGACCGACAATAATTCTAAGGTTGACTGGGGTTACGAGAGAACACACGACTGCAAGATGAACCGAACAGATATACACTCAACGCAGATCGAAATGTTTAAGAGACGAATTACAGAGCTCGATGAATGGTCAGTAGACCAAGCAAAACTGGGAAAGAATCATGATGAGGTGAACAGAAGAATCGAAACTTTGAAAAAGAATATCCAAATCAACAAGAGGAGCAAGGAAAGAATTGGACGTCAAGACAGCATTGCGACGGCGGCATCTCTTCGTGAACATTTCCATAATCGCTTCATCCTCATATCCATGTTTTTCAAGTGGAATGAGAATGTGCGGAATGTTTTCATGAAGTATATTCATTTTGTACAACTCAACGGTAACTTCCGGAAGTATCTCTCGTTCGAGTTCATGACTATGTTGGAAAGTATTGTGCAAAAGAACGATTCAAAGGATGACGATGCCCTGTCCTTGGCCTCTTCGCAGGTCAATACTCTGACATCCCTCAAAAAGCTCAAAACATTTCTCAACAAGTTTGAATCCTCGCAAGAGCGCCTCGAAAATTTTGACGAGATTCTTCGGCTGGTTCAGGACACCAATACGGTAGTCGAGGATTACAAAATTGAGATCATCAGTCCTCAAATTCAGCTCAACTCACAGGCTGATAAAAATTCTATTGTACTCATTGCTGCACCAATGTTGGAATCAAAAATCATCTCCGTGGTAACCAAGAAAGAGAGCCACCTTATTCTAAATAACAAAGAATTGGAGACTCGATATGGCGTTTTGCTACACGATGCTTGTGTCATGGTTTTGGAAAAGCAGAATGTGAAGTTGTCGAAGAGTCTCATTCTTGAGAAGCATCCATACGGAACCACCAGCAGCTGGCCCCCATTCTTGGGCATAGAGGTCTGCAAAGACTACTCATTGGCACCCAAAGAGGACATTCTCATCAAGAAAATGTCATTGATGTTGACTTATGATCAAGTTAAAGCACTGGGATCCAATATCGAGCAAATGGAGGGAAACAACGACGCGATTTCCAACACTGAGACTACGGGTGATGCAGTGGATGACAATGTGAACCGATTGAGAGTTGATTGCCCAGAGCTAATCATCAACTGTACTTCGAAACAATACTTTACTCTTTACATCACACTGTTGAACTTATTGCTTTATTCTGAGCCGATGAGTGTTAATTTGAGAGAAAGAATTTCCAAATTGAAGTTCTCTATCAATTTCCAGAACTTCATGGCATTGCAAGCTCATTTATTGGGACTTCACAAGTACTTGGAAGGAATGGAGACCGTAATGGACAACTACAAATTCCGTGATGCTTCCAATATGGATAACGAAGCTCTTAACGACTACTTATTGTTGCGCTCTCTGGAGCACAATATATCTACTGAGATTGTGCTTATTTTGCAAACATTGTTTAGCGGTGACGTCTTTGCAGACTCTTCCGCACAACCCATGAGTGATTGGCGTATTGCGGCAGATCATATTGTGCTTCATATGCTTACTGACGAAAGAGAACCAATTCTTAATCTATTGATTGAACGAGGAGTTTGCAAGAGAATTGTGAAGGAAGACGGTTCAAATGACAACAGAATCGAGATCAGAAACATTGAGGGTATTAACAAGATTGAATCTGCTTATTATGACAAGATTCTTGCTCCCCTCAGTCTTCCCGAGCATGATAATTTGATCACAGTGGATTGGTCCATGAAGAGATCTATTGGAGGAATTCGGATTATGGAGAATTTTGATATCAGATCGCAACCGTTGGATGTGAAAATTGATGAGATTACGGGCCGACAGTTGATGAAATTCATATTTCAGACGGATGACGAGGACAAGATCGAGGAGAGCCCCGTGATAAACACAACTGATCAAAAGAGGGCTGAAAAGGATTTTCAGACTGGCCGTGACGAAAGCGAGTCCGGTGAAGAAGACGAAGAGGCTGCGAGAAGCAATGTTGAATTGAGTCTGAATCAAAGCGAGACGGGTGATGCCCATAAACGAGACAGCATGTACAGCAAAGAAGTTCGATTTAAAGGTCGGAGCAACTCCTTGAAAGTTCCAAAGAAGAAAACTTCTTCGAAGGACTTATCCTCGAGTTCTGGATCCGACTCCGGTGAGGTTGATGACGACGTGACAGAGATGATCCGCCGGTCCAAAAAGTATCTCACCATTGTGTCCATGACTTCCCATGCGTTTGAACTCATGATATCATTGAGGTTAACCAAGGGTAAAGCCAAATGGCTCAACGTGACGAACTTCAACCTCGCTTTGCCGGAATGGCACATTGATCGTGAGGTGATGTCTATGCTTGATATTGCAGATGTTTTTAAGAAGATGATTATCAAGGCACTACTCCAGCATTTGGGTCTGCTTATTCTGAACAAGTTGAAGACCCGAGGACAAAATGCCAAGCTCAGATTGAAACGATCATGATGAGCATACTATGTATTATAGCAAGAATAATGTACATTACCATATTGACCCCAGGATTAGATTCAGTTGTGTTGTCTTTTGAAATCTCCGCCGTTTTGCTGCTTCTTCTTTCTCTTCTTCTTGTACTCGTCGTTTTCACTCATATCGTCACCTCTCATCAATGTATGCTGATCGTTGATGGCCAAATCCGCCGAGTTGAAACCAGGAATTCCGTTTATAGGAGATTTGTCAAATTTCAATGCTTTGCTCAATAAATCTCCATTTATCTCCTTGATGGCGTCTGGCCGCTGGCCAAGTTCCGGATCTAGAAGTGCTCCGTTAACTGGACGTTCTCCTGGTATTTGATGCTTTCCTGGCAAATCTTGGATGTGATTCTTGTATGACTTCCTGAGCTTGACTCCTTTCGACCCGTCGCTTTTCGTTCTCGCAAGCGACAGCGCAATAGGCTCTAGCCCGTAGAGCTTAAGTAAGTTTTCTAGAGGAGATGGTTTTGGGGCAGTATATGTGGCTGACCGTTAGTAAATCACCGCAAAAACACGAGATATCTTAATTACACACCATTAGGGTCTATCAAGTAATAGCTTTCCAACCCTTCGGAGATAGCATTATCGGGAGCTGACATTTGGGTAAGATGTGTAACTGGTTTGGGACTGAGATTGTGGTTCTCACCTTGTAGTAGCTTGGCGTGCGCACGACCGTAATGGAGTAGCAATTTGGAAGATAGGAAAAGAGTGTGATAATGGGTCAGAATTGAAAATGGCCCGGAATACTAGAATTCATTCGTTTGTTCTTTGATTTTCTTCTGTCTCTCACAATAAGTACGCTTGGGTTCTTGGGGGCTGAATATCCGAGAGACAATTGGTTGGGCCAACCGTACTATAGTGGATGAGTCGATCTCATTTCACCAGGTCTCGTAAGACTTGATTCTTCTCTTTCACAATCGTCCTGATGTAATGAAAGTACAGTCTGTGAACGAGAATGGCCCATCTGGCGATTGTGGGGTTTGATATGTAGCTGTCCAAGTCGAGGAATTGAGAATGCGAGAAACCATACCCACAATTTGGAAGACAAGCAAGTTTTGCCCAAGATTGCATTCATTCGCCAACCAGTGCAGCCTGTTGATAGCTTCAATTTCATCTAAGCTAGTTGGAGAACCTTGAGCATCAATATCAACATCCTGCTTGTCATCTCAGTCGTTGCTCAACTTTTCGCAGCCAATCTACATAGGTCACATTATAACTTCTCTCAAAACTGTGTTATTGCAGGAATTTGTTACCTCTCCAAAACATGTTCTACACTGTAGTTAGAGCGAATAATCACATTAGAGGACACAGTTGCACTGGACCATAATAAATACAGGGGAGGATCTCGCCCAACCTCTAGTCTATAAAATCCTCCAGGGCTAATCATAAACGTTACCCAAAGCAATGGACTTCACCACAGTGTAATCGTCCAAACCATACAAGGAACCCTCACGTCCAAAACCAGACTCCTTGACACCTCCAAATGGCAAGGCAGCGTCGGTGAAAAGTCCAGTGTTGACACTGACCATTCCGGTTTCCAAAGCTTCGGAAACCTGGTATACGGTGTTCAAGCTCTCAGAGAACACATAAGCCGCCAATCCGTATGGAGTATCGTTACAGGCATGGATGACCTCATCTTTGGTCTTGAACTTGACAATAGCAGCCAAAGGACCGAACGTCTCCTCGTGGACAACCTTCATGTCAGAGGTGACATTGCTCAAGACGTACGGAGCAAAGAAGTGCTTGCCCAAGTTTGGAAGCGGACCACCTTCCACAACAACGGTTGCACCTTTAGACACAGCATCAGCCACGTGGTCTTCGACCTTATCGATGGCCTTGTTGTTGATCAAGCAGCCATGGGTGACGCCCTCGTCGAAACCGTTACCAATCTTGAACTGGCGCACCTTCTCGGCAAACTTCTCCACGAACTTGTCATAGATGCCTTCTTGAATATAGAGTCTGTTGGCACACACACAAGTCTGACCCAACGAGCGGAATTTGGATGCGATCGCCTGGTCCACGGCGAGATCAAGTCTGGCATCGTCAAACACAATCACAGGAGCGTTTCCTCCCAATTCCATCGACAATTTCTTGAGAGTGGACGAAGACTGCTTCATCAACAACTTGCCCACTGGTGTAGATCCGGTGAAGGAAACCTTTTTGATCAAAGGCGACTCGCAGAACTCCAAGCCGCATGCGGGAGTCGACTCAACCGATACCAACACAACGTTGAACACACCTTTGGGGAAACCAGCCTCCGAGGCCAAATGAGCCAAGGCCAACGACGACAATGGGGTCTGGCCGTCTGGCTTCAAGATACACGTGCATCCCACAGCAAAAGCTGGAGCAGCCTTACGGGCACCCATGGCCGATGGAAAGTTGAATGGGCACAAGAGACCCACTGGACCCACTGGTTGCTTGTAGGTGATGATCTTGTTGTTGTAGTTGGCAGGCTGGATAGTGTGGCCGTAGTTACGCTTGGCCTCTTCAGCAAACCACTCAAAGTACGACGCAGCGTACTTGACCTCGCCAATGGCGTCAGCCAAACACTTTCCGTTCTCCCAGGTGATGATAGCAGCCAAGTCGTCGAGGTTCTCGATCATGAGGTTGAACAAGTTGCGCAACCAGCGAGCACGGTCCACTGGGTTTGTCTTCTTGAACGAGTCAAACGCATCCTTGGTGATCTGGATGGCGTCGGCGATCTCTTCGGGAGTCTGGTCTGGCAACTCCACAATCACTTCCTGAGTGGCTGGATCGTAGACTTTGAAGGTCTTGGTGGACTTGGAGTCAAACCACTCGCCGTTGATGAAGGGCTTGGGCTGGAAGAGGTTTTTGTTCTTCAATGTGGGAGCCATGGCTAGGAAAACGAGTTGGTGATGAGAAATCCGTAGATGGTGGGGGAGGAGTTATATAGTGGGGCACTAGCGGGTGCTTAGCGCGGACTACCCGATCGGGACAGGACGCTAGCGGAGATGGCGTTGGCGGGATAAGAAGAGTCAGCGATACGGGAGAAATTTGGATGATGGGAATGGCTCGATGCAAAAAAAGCGTTTTCTTGTTCATTTGGTGAGATGAGCTGCTTTTGCTTTATGGATATGTTGGAGATTTGTTGGAGATTTGCCTGATTAGTGGTGCACTGTGATAAGTGAGTGGCTTTTCAGAGATATGGAGTTTCCGCAGCCGAAGCGGAATTTCTACAAAAAAAAAACAAAAAAAACTACAACTGGCAACATATCTTAATTAAGAGCACCCTGGACATTTCAGTGATCACTCACGATCTGACCATTTACCCCCAGATTGGCCCAGTCACTTATCTGGTGTCGATGGTCTTAGACTGCAGGCCCGGAGATTTCGCGGGGTACTATCGAGACTATGTAGATACACGTTGATTGCATGTAAATGACTTCTCCGGTATTGAGACACAAGTCAATCACCATCGCTCCCTGGTACATTGGGTAACCTGTCCCAACACCACGCTCTTGTGTGTGTTATTTCCAACTTCTGTTTCAATCACCTCTAACACAGCTGCAACACTATCACCATCCCCGTAAAGATGATTCGATGGTTTGCACCCATCTATTTCTGACAGAATAACAGTTCCCACAAAATGCGCTTCTGACCTTTCAACATTGAAACTATAGAATACACCAGTGTCGTCAAAGTTTTCGACTGGAAACAACTCGCTTCCCTCACACCGGCCCCCGAGAACAGAAGAAGTTGGTCAATTACATTGTTCTCATGCTTCCTGACTGTTGTCACCCATGAGGCAATAATCGCAGCCAAAATCCCGAGACTTTTCGCTAGGCCGGAGAAGTCCACAGCACACCGATTATTTTCGATCTGATGATGCGGCCAGCACCAATTACATTGGTTCATAAGCTCACCTGCTGTTCCAGTCAAACCATAAGTAAATGCTCCCCACACAGCTGCCACCTTCCATTCAGCACTGGTTAACACCGCGGTATACTGTTCGTATGGGTTAAGTGAATAAGAGTTCTTACCTCCGTCGCCTTCATCGGTTTGCTTCACGTGGACCATCTGGTCGTTAGCAACAGCTCCAACCACGGAGATAGCTAAAAAGATCAAGGAGATAAACGATAAGTTCGATCTCATTATACGCTTTCTCAATTGTGGTGAGTGCCTCAATATTCTACTTCGCGGTATATGAGTTCCAATTTATGCAAGCCATACGCAGAGACATCGTCACGAGACGCATAAATGCGTTATATATGTGAGATCTGGTCTGGGGAAGTTTTAGATCCAACTCGAAAAGGTCCAATACTACCCATGCCCGAAAGAAAAACGTGAAAGTCTAAGTTTTTCTCCATTGGCCCCCAAGTGTCGGAAATCCAGACCCAAGCCTCCCCGCCATGAGGTTTTCCCCCATTCCCCGTACTCCATTATCACATTCTTGTGGCTCTGTATAGGGTGCTGGTGCCAACTATTCCGTATTGACTACACTTCATCCATGGTTTCTGCTAGATCCGCCAAGATTCTCGCCTGGCTTCCGTTCCAGTTGCTCTATGCTGCAATCAAGCACTTTGTTCCGGGCCTGGTGCCCCAGTTTAGAAAGTATCGGAACAACCTCTTGGTAGCACTCAAGCTCGTGGCTATCCGGGCAATCTTGCGGTGGGATATCCTCGACGGCGCCATCTTCAACAAGACCGGGGTCGGTGCCGTGATGCAAGACGTGGCCAGGTCGCATCTTGATTTGGTGAGGAACGTGCCCAGTTTCGGCAAGAGATTCCTGGAGAGAGCATACTGGCTCGTGGAACAGCCCAACAGATCTCCCGAGGACCCGGTGATTATCTACTGTCATGGCGGAGGGTACTTTCTCCAGGCAAACAGCGAGCAGGTGGAGAATATTTTAGCCACATACTGTCTTCTCTCGCCAGAAAAGAGAAACAAGTTGTCTATTCTAGTGTTGGACTACAGGTTGGCATGTGACGGCCATACGTTCCCAAGCCAGATGAACGACTTACACCAGTTGTACTCGACGTTGCGGCAAACCTCGTCGAGAATTGGCCTCATTGGCGACTCGGCAGGCGGAAACTTGGCCGTCGGATACACCCAGTACTTGAAGCAGCAGAATGCTCCGAAGGACGACTATCCATTGTTGTTGGCATTGATCTCGCCATGGCTCTCTATCTTCCCAGACGAAGATACACTTGACAAGGACTCGTCGTATGTCGTCAATGCAGACGGAGACATGGTACCGTCTGTTATTGACGATCATAAAAGACAATTCATCTTCGGTGAGGAAGACAGGTTCAGTCTCATCTGGTCTCCTGCCACGAAAGTGCCAGCCAGCACCAAGGATTGGACCAGTATTCCCACCTACAATGATCCTAGACGGAAGATCTTCCTCTTGGCCGGTGAGGACGAGACGTTGCGTGACGACTCTATCTGGTTTGCAAACTATGCGTTGGGTGCCAACTGGGACTTTCGCAACTACTCCAAGACTCGCAGCGACTACAGCGTTGATGAGTTGGAGTACAAGACTGCCAATGTGGAGGCGTATGTGGAGCCATTGGGTGTCCACGATGCGGTTTTAATTATTGAGAGGCCGTTGGCTGCAGTGGAAGAGGGTAAACTGGTGGAAGAGCTTAACGACCAGGAGTTTTTCGGAACAAAGCGGTTGGTTAGGTTCCTAGAGGGTGCTATTTAGACACGAATTTTGATATATGGTTTTTAACTGCTGAATCTGCCTTGAGGGTCTAGCCCAATCTGGTAACTATGATTCTTTTGTAGTGGCTGCGAATCGAGACAGTGTTGCGATTTCCAAATTCCGTGCAACCAGGATCAAGTCTGGAGAAAGTGAATGTCTCGAAATAAATTAGTGGCAGATCTCCGACGCATACACTAATTTACGAAGGGCACAGGCCACACAACGGAGAGGTATCATATCATCCTGAACGGCACAACTAGCAAACCAATACCAAATTCCTGGAGCATGGCTTATGTCCCAAGAGACGAACCATAAGAAACCCTGCCCGATAGCTGATGCGGCTCAGATCTCCCAAGTACTCGCCACGCCAGATTCGCCGTCTAAACACGAACATGCTAAATAGTGCCATTTTGGAGTATTGATGCTAAACGACTTTTTGTGATTACCAGCTCCCTACGTTACAATTTTACATTTACAATTTCAGGCAGCAAGAACAGTACTAAATGGCAGTAAATTTAGGCAATCCAACGCTTTGGGACGCGGGAGCAAGACCACTCTCACGTCAAAGCGCCACTAGCCACAATAGTACAGGCGAGCGCAACAAACACCAATTAATGAAACAGAATAGAGAGAAACGAGAGCAATATAAAAGCACACGACAACCAAATCACGAGCTCAACAGATAATGACAAGGACCCAGTTGACAAGAACCAAAGCAAACCCAAAAACTCAGCCAATCACTCATCCCCATTTCCCACTGGAACTGGCCTCAAACTTCTCGCCCAATATCCCCAGACATATATCCTATTTAAGTGACGGCCCCACCTGCACAATGCTGGCTGTAGTCCAGTATGGTGCAATGCGCGTTCAAAAGCCAGACAAAACCTAGACAGTTAACCCACATAAACAAACCACACATATTTCTGTTATGCTTTCGTCGTTCCGCCAGTTGGCCATCAGATCGAGTGTGGCGCAGACCAGAACACTCGCCTCGTCGTCCGTGTTACTTGCCAAGACGATTGACGCCGAAAAGGCCAAGCTCAAGAAGTTGCAGGCTTCGTTGAAGAAGGAGAAGCTTGTATTGAGCCAGTTGAAGACGAAGCACAAGACTTTGCTGGACAAGCACAAGCAGCTCAAGCGCGACAGAAAGGCTGCTAAGCTCGAAAAGAAGGAGAAGGATCGCGCTTTCAAGCCTTACAGAAAAGTCACCGGCCTCAACATCTACATCAAGGAGAAGGTGGGCCAAGGCGCCACCATTGCCACCGTGGGCAAGGGCTGGTCTCACTTGACCGAGGGCGAGAAGCAGGCTTACCAGGATAAGGCCGATGCCTTGAACGAAGTCAATGGCAAGATCTACAGAGCAAAGCCAGTTCCTCCACCAAACCTGTACGCCTCTTTCATCAAGCAAAAGTGGGTCAAGGATGATGGACGCACGTTCGGCGAGATCTCCAAGGAGTTGGCTGCCCAATGGAAGCAGTTGACCAAGGATGAAAAGGATGTGTACGCTCCAAGTGCCGATAAAGTGGCTGCTTACAAGAAGGAGCTCAAGTCCTGGGAGGACGAGAGACTCGAAATCCACAGAGCCAAGGCTACCTCTGCTTAAAAATTCATCGAAAGTATCGTATAATTAGGTCTATTATTGTTTAAATCCAAGTATTGTTTGTACCCTAGAGTACCCCATTGAGCCTACGCTCTTCTCCAACTTTGGTAAGTACCCTCTGCAATTCTTCCGGAAGAATTGGCTTCGACACAAAGTCCACCATGCCACAATCAATGCACTTCTCCCGGTCTTCGCCAGCAACATTGGCTGTTAACGCAATGATTCTGGGAAGCAAGTCGGGACGGCCCTTGGCGAAAAAGATCTCGTGGATGTCGATTGTGGCACTGATACCATCTTTACGAGGCATCTGAATGTCCATGAATACCACATCATACTTCTCGCCCACCAAGAGCTTCTCTTCACACCTTTGGACCGCTTCCACCCCATCTTTAGCATGATCGGCAATGTATCCCAACTTCTTGAGATGCTGCAGTGCAACTCTCATATTGATTGCATTGTCCTCTGCGATAAGGATCTTCAATGGATATTTGGAGCTCAATAACAAGCTGCCGTTTGCTTCAATCGGCTTGTTAAATTTCATTTTACCTCTTGTTGGACTTTTGAGGATCTCTTCCACTTTTGTTCTATTGATTGGGGTGAAGATCAATGCATCAATTTCCATACGGTCCAAGCTCAATTCCGAGAACACTTGTCCGAACTTTGCAATCAAAAAGATCTTGCAGTTTGGATCGGCTAGCTCCGAGCGGTGAAGCTTTCTCTCTCCGAGTAAGAGAGTCCCTAAAAACACAATATCAAACTTGTGTTGGGATGCGACAAGGCTCTCGATGCTGTCGAAACTTGTGACTTTGCATCCGTAATACTCCAAAAATTTTCGAAGTGATTTCATTCTCAATCCTGATTTCGTCGCTATAGCAACTTCTTTGGGTTGAAATTGGTATTTCTTCCCCATTGACTGAACTTCGAGCGGACAGCTGAAACAAAACAGCGATCCAACACCCTCAGTACTGTCGAAGGTGATAGATCCGTTCATTATATCCGCCAACTTCTTTGAAATGGCAAGTCCAAGTCCGGAACCACCGTAAACACGTCTGGAAGAACCATCCACCTGAGAAAACGCTCCAAAGACCTTCGATCTCGAACCTTCGGGGATTCCAATTCCGGTGTCGTCAACGGTAATCTTCATATCGAATCGGTTTCCAGAAATTTGAACCGCACTGAGTGTAACGATGATATGACCACGCAACGTAAATTTGACTGCATTTCCCACCAAGTTGATTATAATCTGTCTGATTCTCGTCGAATCACCAATCACGGTATCGATATCCGAACACTTGTTGAAGTAAACCAACTCGAGGTCGTTTGTTTCAGCTTGTTCACTCGAGACTTGAATTGCGCTTTCAATTGTGTCATTGATGGAGAAAGGTGCATTATCCAAGTTGAAGGACCCGTGCTCAATCTTGCTGAACGCCAAGATTCCGTCCACAATGCTCAAGGTGACCAAAGCTGAATTCTTGATTGTTTCAACATATTCTCTCTGAGTAGTGTTCAACTCGGTATCCAACAAGAACACCGAGCAAGCAAACAAAGAATTGAAAGGCGTTCTGATCTCATGAGACATATTTGCTAGGAAACTAGCCTTCTCTGCCGTCGCATCCTCGGCAGTCTTCTTGGCAATTTCCATCTGAGAATAGACAATTGACTTACTGAAGGCAACAGCAGCCTGGGAACAGAGCAAATCAAGCAAGTCTATCATTTTGGAATCAAAGTGTAATCTGCTAGTCGTCATCTCCCTGTTTGAAGCATGCCTCTCTAGGTATACCATTCCGAGCGTGGTTGAGGTCTTGATTGGTATGGCCAATGCCGATGAACACGGATTGTGAGTGTAATAGTGATCGATGCCAAATCTCTCATCGAAGAAACGAGCATTTGCCTCCTTGTTGATTACCTCGCCCTTGAGCAAACAATGGATCACCAACATGTATGGCACCAAATCTGTACGCAGACTCAACGGATCATTATCAAGTCTGTAAAGATTGTTGAGGGTACCAATAGCTTTGATGGACGGCTCACCTTCGGGCGAATTCAATACAATTGCGCCGTAGTCAACTCCTGAGAACTGCAAAATGCTCTCAAGCAAGCTGGAGACGATGGAATCAATGTTGGATGACTCCGAGATCGTGAGGCATAGCTTAATAGCCTGTGATAATTCACTTTGCGTTGCCAAGTCATTTAAATGATCTGTAGCACCTTCAAGCGATGGGCGACGATCATCGAATTGGGAAGGTTGACTTTCTTGTCTAAAGGCCCGTTGCAACTTCTTGCTTGTTTCCTTCTTGTCTCCGTTGAAGATGTGCTCTAGCTTTCTGTTCAAGTGTTCACCATCTGCAAAGTTTGACCGTAAGGTATCTGGTAGAATTCCAACACCAGCCCAATTGTGACTGTTGAATACAGTTGCAAACTCCTTTTTGACACGTTCAACTTGCTTTTCAGATTTCATTGTTGAATACATCTGCAAAGCATTTTGAGCAAAATACCCTGCTCTTCGAGTGCTTTCCGAAGTACGCAAGAGCCAACTTGCGCAGAGATGATTTGCTAAAGCGACGTCAATCCAGCGGCCCTCTTTAGTGGCACTCTCGATCGCCTCTTCAAAAGAGTCCAAGAGAGACAAAGAAGATTGAGCCGAGCTACTGCACTTCAAACATGCGTCCAAAATAAGACGTTTTGGCCCAAAGTTTCCGTAACAAGCATTAGACCAAGATTCGAAGACCTTCATAATCTTTCTAGCAAGCTGCAAACCAACATTCTTCGTAGATGGAGAGTCGTTGAAACAGAGACATATGCAAGAGTAATAGTAGACTTCCAAATGGAGAATTGAAATGGGAAGTTTTCTCGAAATATAATAGGTTCTTTCGAGAAATACCTTGGCTCCATCTTTGTAACGTCCCTCTGCCACGCACCACAATATAGCGTTCGCTAAGTATGGAAATTCAAGCTCAGGGCGCCTCATATCCTTGTACTTCTGGAATGCCTTGGAATAATCCTCGAAACTGATCTCGTCTTGCCATAACTCTAAAGCTTTCCCAAAAACTTCATATTCCTCTTTGCTGTCAAATTGAACAATCTTGGAAAGCGATTCTTTTGTCAGTGAGATTGTTGTGTTTCCGTTCATCAAGTTGAGTAAAAATCCGGAGGCCACAATCAATAGTGAGAGCGAGCTGTCATGAGGCTTGACGACTCCAGTCGTTGTAAAGTCGTAGTTGTCAGAATAGCGCAGAAGCTCATTCGTGTTTGTCCGGAATGCTGCCATGAAGATGACATAAAACTCATTGATCTGCTCGCTGAGGCTGGTGCTGGCACCTTCCTCGCTATTGATGAGGTCGAGAGCAATCTTGCTGAGTTCAGTGGCCTTAACGGTACTCATGTTGTCATGTGGCTGGATGTAGTAGTTCGCAAAATGAAGTAACGGGATGGAACAGTTGGGTGTTTTTCCGTAAGTGTTCATGAGCAGAATCATCTGAGTCATCAATGCTAATCGAAGCTGAGATAAGCCAAGGATGTATGAGGGGCCCATTAGATCCAGAATTAACGTTGAAATAAGTAGAAACTTTTGACTTGTTGCCTTTTTGAATGCCTTCATAGCTCTTATCTCGGTGACAGAGAGTTGCACACTGGTAAGATACTTCTTGGCGATCGCTTCACACTTGGCTTGATCAGTAGAGACCTCAACATCTAGGGACTGCAATGCAGAGACTGCTTTCTTCATGCCCAGTTTGTACTGCTTCAGATGGAATAAACACCGAATCTCAAGGAATAGGAATGGTTTGCTTTCTCTTCCGTACTCTTCTTGGGCTTGCTGAATCATCTTAATGCAGTCATCGTAGTTCTTCAAGAGATAGTTGGTTTGGCAAATGGTGAGGAGATTCTTGATTTTTCTCCTTTTGTCTTCTTTAGAGATAAATCTTGCCGAGGTAGTAAAAAACTGTAATGCCAAATCGAGGTTTGAGGTTGCCAACGCATATCGCCCTCCAAGAACGAGTGCATCATAGTACTTCTCGTATTCCTGTGCTCTCGCAACGTCAGCAGAAAAAGATAAATGGCAACACAATGTCATATAGCCAGCGACATTGACATTGACTTCAGTGGACATTTTCTTCTGGTATCTCAATCCACATAGTCTATGAAACTCCTCAAACTCATTCTTTTCCTGAAGTTCTTTCAATAGAGTTAGTTGGAAAGCATCATGTTGGAAACGATATCTCGCCTTGGTAGTCAATTCCCATATCATGGAGTCTGGAAAGTCAAATTTTGAATCGTCTCTTGCAACAAAATTGAACGGAACCTTGTAGTATATTCCAGATGGAACAAGGATTCGAGTCTCGATACACAAATGCAATGATTCGTAAACATCAGACAAAGAAAGGCCACTAACGATCAACAAGTCTGAAAGTTTGAAGGTTCCGTTCACACCGATGATTGCTGCAAACTTGAGAAGAGTTATCTCCCTATCTGTCAATGCAACTCTATAGTACGTGCTGACAATCTCGGGCTGAGTTTTTGGCAATAGTTTCTGCTGCAAGTAATTTCCCATCTCTTCAAAACTAAGCTTTTCGCTCTGATTCATGAGATGTAAGTAACGCATAATCATCAAGAAATTGAGGCGATTTCCCAGACTTCTTTCAAAAATTGCTTCCACGAGAGCATCATTCAGAATAATATTTGACGAAGCTGGAAATGAAACCTGCTTGGCAAATTCCTCAAATTGATGAAGATTTAAACTCTCAAGTTTGAATTCGAACATTTCAGAACCATCTGACCGAAGAATGTCTTTGATATCTGATATACTGACAATACTCTTGTCGTATCCCGAAGTTGGACTGGATGTGTTGTAGGCACCAATTATGCAAATGTTTGGTGAGTCTGCAGTTAGGATACAGTAGTCAGCAATGTCTTTAATCAAAAGAAATTCGCTCAAGGGGCACCATTGAAGGCCGTCCAATATCACTGTGAGTCCTCTTGCTGAAATAAGACTGAAGACTTTCTTGATGATGTAACCAAAACGCAATTCGAGATTCTGCTCCTCAAATTCAGGCTTGAAAATATCAGCTTGGGAAGAGAATAGAAGATCGTCGTCCGATTCATTTCCTGAGTCTGAGTCCACAACATCAGTCAATGAAGTTGAAGAAAGGCCGACCTTCACTTTTCTCGACGGATAAATCGTGCTTGTCTTCTCCGAGCGAATACTCTTGTACCGAGGGCCCAAAAGAGTCTTGAGTTCAGGAACGGAGCTGAAGAGAATGCTCATGTCCATATCAATTTCCGATGTGAATAAATGTCTCCATTCTGCGATATTCTCCTTCGAGGATGATAAGATCTGGTTTGTGATGGTTTGAAGTCCATGGACTGCGGAGCCGAACTTGGTGACATTCATATCCGAGCAGTTGTAGTTCCAGGGGATGACGAAATTATATTTGGAGACCGCAGATGCTTGCATCTCCTGGAGGAGGGTGGTTTTGCCCACTCCACTTTCACCTTCAACGAATATGTAGCACACGCCGTCAACATGGTCTTGAAAAGAGTTGAGAGCTTCTCGAGATATCAGATCACTGGCAATTTTTGTGATGGAGGAAGGAAAATTGGGAAGCAAGCCGCATTTAGGCTTGTTCTCTAAGATTGCTTGCTGCACTCTGCTCTCCCGGTTCTCGTTGGCTTCAACATCTTCCTTGTTGAGCAACTCCTGGACACAAATCAATAAATCTTGCAACAAGGAGTGACAATCCTGATATCTGTTGTCGGGATCTTTCTCCAAACACTTCATGATAATATCACTCATTTTTGGAAGAAGCCACCCCTGACAAAGAATTGACGGAGCGATTGGTTTCTCGTTGAGGTGCATTCTGCGCAAGCGAGTCGGGCTTTCAGATTGGAACGGAAGACATCCCACTAACAACTCGTAGATGACAATTCCCACTGAATAAATATCTGTTCTGTAATCAACCAAATTGGAAGTTTCTCCTGTATTTTCCGGAGACATATAAGGAAGAAGGTCAGGAATATCTGAGATATTTCGCTTTCTGTAAGCCTCGCTCAGGTCTTCTTCAGCAATGGTGAAAGCAAAATCCCATCCAGTGATTGCAACCGTGATGGTCTCTCCTGGGAGCGAGTGGGTCAGCTTGAGAACATGATGGCCCGTGATACCATTGTGGACCACCCCAATTTCGTGACAGACGCTGATCACTTTGATCATGGAAATCACATCTTCCAAGATGTCGATCTGGTGAGAGTGAGACTTTGGAAGTTGATTGACTCGGTTGGACAAGTCGTCGAAGTTCCCGCTGCCGAGGTTATTCTTGATGAGCACCCTGTTCAGGAACGGCTTATCGCCGCTCAAGTCACTGATGGTGGAGCGCATACTGTTCCCCGAGTGACGATCAACACTGGTAGGACCATGAGACTGAGCTTGGGCACGAGCTTTCTGAATGTGGAAATCACGAATGGTCTTATAGCCTCGGTCCGGATAAATGAGGCCGATTCTGCGCTGGCGAAGCCCGTCCAAGTCGTAGTCGATGTTCATGGTCTTCGTTGGGTAGAGCACACCCGGAATGCCAGGAGGGAGGGTGATTGGCGACGAGAGCGAGTCCCTATGGTTTGGATTATCGATGTTGGTAAACAGGCGTGAAATGAACTCATTGGAGATGCGAGGGTTGGACCAGAGGCGGTGTCTGTGGGGAGGGTTGAGTCCACTAGTGATGTACCACTCGTTCAAGAAGCGAGCCACATGCACGGTGGTCAAGTAGTTGGGCGAGAGCCGGATCAACACCGGCAGGCCGTCCGAGTCGCTCTGGCCGTAGTAGAGAAGCGACGTCAACGTGGTTTGGGTGAGCTGGGCCTTGATGGTGTACCCCATCACCATGTTGGTCTGCACCAGCAAAAAGTCAGCAAACAAGCTGTTCTGGGGCAGCCCCAGGTTGTTCAAGTAGTCATTCTGGTCCGACACGAAGTTGATGTCGTTGGCATACAGCTGGTACGCCAAAAGCTGCTCCTTGGTGACTTGCAGTCGCCGCTTGGAGCTGTAGGACTGAGGAAAGTCCTTCGCAGAGCCCTGTGTGTTGGTGCTGCCGGAGCGACCGGTCAGTAGGATTCCTCCCGAGTCCAGGTACGAACCCAGGCGGAAGTATTCGTTGCCCCACGAATCGAGCTTGCCGCTGTTGCCGGTGGAGTTGGACCCCACCAGGTTGTAGCTGTGGTGAGACACGAACCCCAGGCACGACAGCCCACTGTGAGATTCAGCGTAGGAGCTGGAGTGAGTGGACATTGCGAAGGGCAGGTGACCGAGTTGCGGATGGAGAAGAGAGCACTACAAATTTTTTTGAGGCCTGGGACCAACGGCAGCAACTGGATAGAGGCGGTTTAGGCGTTAGCACTTCGGGTCCAGCGTGCACAATAGAGGTGGGTTGGTATACTATTAGATGACGGGCCCTGGGCCGGGGCCAGCGGTGGGGCCGGTGCGATGGTCACCACCGATTGTGGGCCTGGGAGACTCTGGTTGCGGCGAGTGCGGGCCCGTTTTTCGGCCAGAGAGGCCCCAATTGGGCCCGGTGTGGGGCAGTGCGAGGCTGATCAGGCGAGAGGGCGTCGATCGTTGGGGCCGATTCGCAGTTTTTTAAGGTTGCTTTCGCAAGGCGGACTCGCCACATGGAGTGTGTCTCACCTGCAATGCGGCAATGTCAGACTGGCAATTCGCTTGTTGGTTGAGAAGTTGGCCTGGCATGCTGCACATGGGGCCAACATGGCGGTGAATGGCGGGCTAGTGCTTCTTGGGCCTGGCATGGGCTGGCTGGGGCGCAGGAGAGCCGTTTTGGTTCGGTTGTGGCTGGGCAGATTTGGGGCCATGATTCGCAGTGCGCACCGGGAGACTCGGTGCCAGATTCTGGCGCCAGACTCAGTGCCAGAGTGTCGTGCGACTCTAGCACGGCTCTAGTACGACTGTAGGGTCAGTTTCAGACTTCAGTTCCATACTTTCCATACTTCCAGGCTTTGGCGCCAGACTCCAATTCCAGACTCCAATTCCAGATTCCAGTTTCAGACCTCAGTTCCATTTTCCAGTTCCAGACTTGACTGCCTGACTCAGAGTCCCATTACTACCAGACTCTGGTTCGATTGCGACCAGACTCTAGTACACTAGTACCTCAGTACCCGCACCAAGTGCGAGTTCAGTGCCAATTTCCAGCAGAATTGTGCCACACTCTAGGGCCAGAGTGCGCATACAGTGACAGTGGCTCCAGTGGGCCCTACAGCTCAAACAAAACGTAGTCAACCTAATTATCAATCAACGAACTATAGTGGGCACGGAGCGGCGGCCGGGCGCCCTACAAAATCGTGCACTTCTTGGACTTCTTGATCACGGGTGGCTCCAACGCAGCCACAATGGCCTCGTCAAACACCGTCTTCAACCCTCTCTGGGTCAACGCCGAGCACTCAACGTACTTGACGGCACGCAACTCCTTGGCCAACTTCTCGCCCTGGTCGGTGGTGATGGGCGACAACTTTTGCCGGTGCAATCTCTGCAAAATCACCTCGTCGTTGCGCAAATCGATCTGGGTGCCTACTATGAGGCACGGCACACCAGGACAGTGGTGGTGCACCTCGGGGAACCACTTCTCCTTGACGTTTTCAAAAGATGCAGGGGCAATCACCGAGAAGCACACCAAGAACACATCGGTGGATGGGTACGACAACGGTCTCAATCGGTCGTAATCTTCCTGACCTGCAGTGTCGAAAAGCCCCAATGTGAATGGCTCGTCGCCGATCATCACCGTCACCGCGTAGTTGTCGAAGACGGTGGGGACGTAGTCGGCGGGGAATTTGGACGTGGTGTACGAGATCAACAAGCAGGTTTTACCCACGGCACCATCTCCAACAACGACACACTTTATGGTCTGCATTCTGGAGGGGCGACTTTATGTATGGAGCGGGGGGAAAGCAAAGGACGGTTTCGGGAACAGGCACGTGCCACAAGGAATGGATGGGATTGGCGAAGGTAAACGAAGGGGGGCGGCGCTATGAAGTTGAGTGATGAATCCACGGCCCTATGTTGTTTGAGTAGTTTTGAGAAAAAAACTTTGGAGTTTGGTGAGTCGGGGTGTGTGCACTCCATACGCGACCCTCGATTACCCGAAACTTAGGGGCAGATAAGAATGTTGTTAGAGGTGGTGGCCACCGCGGAGGGAGACCGCGAGAGAGGGAGGGTGGGAGTTTGGCCAGTTGGTGATTGACTGGTTTCTGGCGGTGTTTGGTCGGTTTTTGTTTTTTTTCTTTCGCCGCTGTTGTTCCGCCCTATTGTCGTGGTGGTTGGGTCTACTGCTGCCAATACCCCCGTGCACCACACCACCTCCGGGAGGTGAGTCCAGCGGGCTCCAGGTTTGCACGTGATGTATAAATATTGAAACCTACTTCCCGGTACCCCATTATTTGATGCCCAAAATCCCATTGTCACCCTGCATGATGTCCAAGTTGCTGGTGATGTCACTGGGCAAATTATTAGTATCGATCAACTTATTGGCAATCTGACCCCCGGGGTCGATCATTGAGAGGTCCTTGTCTACTTCGTGATCCTCCACGATGGCTGGACCACCTCCCAAGAAGTCGAGCATCATGTGCATGCCGCCGGCGCCGCCCGCATACTCCTCCACATCCACTGGGAGCACCTGCGACACGCCCTCGAGAAACCACACCTTGTCCTTCATCTCGGTGGTGAAGGACCGTAGAAGCTTGTAGTAAGACCTCATGATACGCATGGCCTTAACGTCTCCAGACATGAGGAGCGTCAAGAAGTCCTTGTCGAGCAATGCTGGGAATGCAAAGATTCGCAAGATAAAGTCGGCTTTATACCGCTCCTTGTGCAACTTGTTCAAGTATGCGAGAGTGATTAAGTAAGGCGAGTTGATGGTCACTGGGTATAAGTCGCCAATGTCGGAGTCGTGGCACTCCAAGTTGGCGAACGAGTGCAGTTTGGTCGACGTGAGCTGACTCTTCTCGTTGATTATGTCTCCCAAGTCACCGAGGTCCACACTGATAAATTTGTAGAACCGAGATGCCTCGGTCAACGGCCACACGGCCGTCAAGATGGTAGCGGCACCCTTGACGTGGAAGATCCACGCCGACGCTGGAAGCGACTTGGGCGACGTCAGCGACGGCACCAGCGCATTGGCCAACGAGTCCATGATGAGGATCAACGCACTAGCCACTAAGGCATCAGTGTTGTCGCTGTTTATATCCAAAATGGCCTCTCGCAAGAGCCTCAAGGCGTCGCCACGGTGGCAGGTGACGCACTGGTCAAGGCCCTTCTCGGTCCGGGACAAGTGAGTGGCACTGAATGCCAAGATGGCGTGCATCAAGAACGGATACTCGAATGCAAGCATAGGAACGTCGTGGTTCCAGATGTCGGTGTCAGAGATGCCTGCTCCCGTGATGGTGCTGGACACCTGGGTGGTGTAGTGGTACATGAGACGCAAGTCTAGCATGTTGAGGCTGCCCATGCCTGGATGAGCAAAAGACGAAGAACCCGATCCACCCATGCTCGAGCTGCTTAAACCTGGTCCGCCTAGTCCTGAAGCACCAAGTCCTGAAGCACCAAGGCCCGCTGCACCGAGCGGATTGGGCATGCTAGACACGTTGGGAGAGATGCTGGGAGCCTCTGGCAACGGAGTTTCGACGGTGGGAACATTTGGAGTGTCTTCAAGCGACACACTGGGGGTTTTCGTGTCGGATGAGCCGGCTGAGGCTACAGTGTCTGCGACAGTGGCACCGAGGCCAGCACCAAGCGATCCGACTCCTCCAAACGACGGGAGGTTGAGGCCGATTCCTCCCATTTGGGGCCCCAATGCCGACAAGTCGATGGGAAGCTGGGCCAACACCGCCAACGAGCTCAAGTTGGCCAAGTTTCCAAGGGCGCTCAAGTCGCCCATGGTGCTCAAATTGTTGACCAAGTGGCTCAAGTTGATGTTGTTCAAGTTGCCGGCGTTCAAGAGGCCGGAACTCAATGCCGACGCGATCAACGAGGGCGCCGGCGCGTCGCTCTTCATGCTGGGGCTCGGGGTCTTGGCTGGTGTCGCCTGCTGGGTATCCGGCGACGAAGACCGCACCGGGAGCTCGGTCTTGATCTCAGGGTCGGTCTTTTGTCTCTTGTCGTCGTGGAGTGGCTCGTCTTCCAAGTATCCACAGACGAGCTTCATGCGCAAGCACTTGCCACACAGGGGGCGGGCCTCGTCACATTTGACCCGTCTCCTTTTGCAGGTGGAGCAGCCCTTGCGGGACTTCAGGTGGTATTTCCTCTTGTGGGCCTTCTTGTCTTCAGACATGGCGTGATCAGATGTTGAATCGGAGTCGAGGCAGCCAAACGGCGAGGGTAAGTTGAATTCCAGGGAGTAATGAATGTGGGGACGGAGTAGATCCGGGGGGCAAAACCTAGCCGGTGGTTATGGTGGTGATCAAGGGTACAGCCTCTATGGTCGTATAGCTCGTATAGGGGAGGCAGACTGTATTTATTGCGGACCCACGGTTTTTTTTATTTGAGAGCCCACCAGGGTCAGGTGACAGCGCACACCGAGTGCTCACCTGCACCTTAGGTCGCACCGTCTGAACTACTCACATCAGGCCCATATACGCTTACGCAGACTAACCATGGAGAAACCTTTGTGGTACAGATGGGCCCGTGTGTGGGTCACCGGGTTCAGTATTATCGGCACGGGTGTGCTTTTGTACAAGTACACTGTCCCTACCGACGAGGAGTTGATTGCACGGTTTTCGCCCGAGGTTCGTGCCAACTACGAGAAGAACCGTGCTCTCAGACAGAAGGAGCAGGAGGAGTTGATGAAGATTGCGCAGGAGACAGCCAAGTCGAACGACCCCATTTGGAAGACGGGGCGTATTGCGTCGCCGTTTGAGAAGGACACGCGAGGCGTGGACCCCAAGTTGGTGGATGCCACCCAGTTCTTTGCTGACCAGCAAGAGACAGAGCGGCGGGCAGAGGCGGCTGCGGCCAGTGCGGAGCTCCGGGAGACGGAGCAGTTGGTGGAGCAGGCCAAAAAGAGCTGGTGGAGACGCTGATTGTACATAGGAATAACATAGCGGAGGGAACGAAGCGTAGCAACGAAGAGATGGAGATGGGAGAAGAGAACTGAAATGAGAACTGAGTTGAGAACGGGGAAAAGAGAACTGGGCGATGGGTGAAAGAGACACGACGTTACAGAGACTGAAAGTGTGTGAGAGTTGTCACTGAAGTCATATCTACAAGTGATAGTTGTGGGAGTCCCAGATACTTGTTATATTAGGTGGATGCGCATCTGTTAGAGCTCTACGTTGCTCGAAGATGGGCCTGATGCAGCGAAAACATCGCATTAAACGTTCTTCTAAACCGCAACTAGCCTCCAATTGTGCTAGACTATTCAGTTTGGTGTTGAAGAGCTGCTTGGATGAGGTTGCTGATTATACGTCCCTTCTATGGCCCTCATCTCTGGCAAAGGGCGTACTCTCTGGTCATGAAACCCTCTCTGATAACGCATTTGACTTAGAATGCTCCTTCGTATGTCAAATTTTCTTCATTTCCTTTGAATGTCCAATCTTCGTAATTTTATCTGCTCTTTTGTTCCAATGTACTGATCGGTCAAACCCCACACCTAACGCCGCCACCGGAACCCACTGTCGAGCCAGCTGCCCCCGCCGTATGTCCCCGCCGTCTTCTGGCTGTTGGCGTCGTCCACAGCTGCCACAATGCGCAGAATGTTGGTGTCAATCACCATTCCGCCCTGGACAATCTCCTCCAACACGGTCTGGAGCACCTGCCACCCAAACACCAAGTCCAACTCGCACACGTTGGTGAAGCACTTGTCCAAGCACTCCACAAACACCTGGATCAAGTCGAGAATGCCGAGTTCCGACTCCTGGTCGTCGACAATAAACACAAAATAGAGGGTAGCATAGTGGCGGTAGATCACCTTGATGTCTTCAATATCCTCCAAGAGCTTCGGAGGCGTAATAAACGAACATTCCTGGGCAGTTCGGGTCGATATTAGCTGGTAAACCTGTTGTAGAAGCGCCCTTTGGGTGGGAATGTCCACCGGGGTGTAGAACTTCATTAGACGCGGCACGCCATCGTGGTTGACTGCGGTTAGTTGGTGTTTGTGGACGAATTTGGCAATGTATACATACATATGAGCACAGAATGGATCATGGTGAATCGTTGTAGGTTCTCTCTTGGTGTCGAATTCTGGACTATATGGGGCCCTGGTGCACGGGTGTGTCTCCAGGTCCAGTAGATAGCATTATAGGAAAACGTCGAAGAGTACGGAAAATGGAAGAAATTGGTCAAAAAATCTGAAATCAATGCTCCCCAAATACTACGTTTCTCTATTCCAAAACTTCCTACAATAAAACCGTGCCAAAATTGCAGAGATCCTGGTGCTCCTCCGTAATCTCCCAACATATGTCTCTGTGCAGACATCACGAGGTGACCAACTACTACCAACTATTGACCATGGCATCCGAAGCGCAGGCTCTCGACCGCCAATTCCCGGCATACAAGGACAAATTTGTGATTCCGACCTTCGGCTCGCTTGGGATTTCCAGCCAGAAGTTCAGCCCGGATGAATCGTCCATCTACTTCTGCGGAAATTCGTTGGGATTGATGCCCAAGGCCACCAGAACGGCACTCCTGGCCGAGCTAGACGCCTGGGGCGCACGTGGAGTGGAGTCTCACTTCAACCACCCGGGAGAATCCGCGGGGAAAACCTCGTGGGTTGACATTGACTTGCCTATAGTGCCACTTTTGGCTCCAATTGTCGGAGCATTGAACTCGGAAGTGGCGGCCATGGGGTCGCTCACGGCCAACTTGAATGCGTTACTCACGTCGTTTTACAAGCCGCAAGGCACACACACCAAGATCTTGTTTGAGAAACAGGCATTTCCCTCCGACTACTATGCGTTTCTCAATATGGTGAAACTACATGGATTCGACAAATCCCACTTGATCCAAATGGAGGTGCCGGCCAACGCAACCTACTTGTCCACCGAGTCCATTTTGCAGACAATCGAAGCACATAAGGACGAACTTGCCTTGGTGTGCTTGCCTGGCATTCAGTACTACACTGGCCAATACTTTGACATTGAAAAGATCACCAAGGCTGCCCACGCCCACGGAATCACCGTCGGATGGGACTTGGCCCACGCGGTAGGGAATGTTCCATTACACCTCCACGACTGGGGTGTGGACTTTGCAGCTTGGTGCTCGTACAAGTACTTGAACTCAGGTCCAGGTGCAATTGGAGGAATCTTTGTTCATGAAAAGTACACCAAGAACAACTCCAAGGAGGACTATCCCCCACGTTTAGCAGGCTGGTGGGGCAACAATGCTGGTGATCGGTTCAAGATGCTCGAGATCTTTGATCCTCTCCAGACAGCTTTATCTTACAGACAATCAAATCCTAGTGTGTTGGATTGTGTGGCCTTACAAGCATCGCTCGAAATCTTCAAAGAAGTTGGTGGAGTGGAGGTGCTACGCCGTAAGAGCATAGAGATGACGAATCTCATGGAGAAATTGTTGAAAAGCTCAAAATTCTATCTTGATGCTTCTGCTGACTCCAGCGAGTTTGGATTCAAGATCCTCACTCCACTCAGTCAGAACGAACGTGGAAGCCAGCTTTCCATCTTATTCCAGCCCCACCACGAGGACAAGGCTCGCAACGTGATGGAATGCGTTAACGAGTACTTGCACGATCATGGCATCATTTGTGACGAAAGAAGACCAGATGTCATCCGACTTGCGCCTGTTCCGCTCTACAACACGTTCCAAGAGGTTGTCATTGTGGTTCAAAGATTGATTGAGGCCTTGGAGCAGATTAATTCTACATAGACATGATACACAGTAACGTTTATTCAGGCTATATACAATCAGGTGGGGCATTCATGCGGATACAATAACCTGAACCCCATTCGATATGCGACTATAGATACATGGCGAATTCTGATACGTTGTTGTATTATACTATTTGTTGCACGCTTCTAGCACTTACAAAGTGGAAGCAGTACGGAAGTTCTTACCGGCGTAGATGGCCTTGTCACCCAACTCCTCCTCGATTCTCAAAATCTGGTTGAGCTTAGCCAATCTCTCGGATCTAGCTGGAGCACCGGTCTTGATTTGACCAGATCTCAAACCGACAGACAAGTCAGCAATGAAGGTGTCCTCGGTCTCACCAGATCTGTGGGAAACCATAACACCCCAGCCAGCAGCGTAAGAGTCGTTGGCAGCGTTGATGGACTCGGTCAAAGAACCAATCTGGTTGACCTTCAACAACAAAGCGTTGGCAGCCTTCTTCTCGATGGCGGTCTTGATTCTCAATGGGTTGGTCACAGTCAAATCGTCACCGACAATCTGGATCTTGGAAGCAACCTTGGAGTAGAAGTGAACCCAAGCATCCCAGTCGTCCTCAGCGAATGGGTCCTCAATGGAGACAATTGGGTACTCGTTGATCAACTCCTCGTACAAAGAAGCCAACTCCTCACCAGACAACCACTTGGATGGGTCGGACTCTGGGTTCTTGAAGTCCAAGTCGTACTTGCCCTCCTTGAAGAACTCGGAGGAGGCAACGTCCAAAGCGATACCGACTCTGCCGGTGTAACCAGCCTTGGCAATGGCGTCGACAATCAAGTCCAAGGCCTCTCTTGGAGAACCAATGTCTGGGGCAACACCACCCTCGTCACCGACGTTACCGGCGGATTGACCGTACTTCTTCTTGGTCAAGGACTTCAAGTTGTGGTAGACCTCGGAACCAATTCTCAAAGCCTCGGCGAAGGTTGGAGCGTCGGTTGGGACAATCATGAACTCCTGGAAGGCAAGAGCACCACCGGCGTGGGAACCACCGTTCAAGACGTTCTGGAATGGAACTGGCAACACGAAGGTGTCAGCCTTGTGGCCAGAGATCTCAGCAAGGTGCTTGTACAATGGCACGTTCTTCTCGGCAGCAGCAGCCTTGGCAGCAGCCAAAGAAACACCCAAGATGGCGTTGGCACCCAACTTAGATTTGTTTGGGGTACCGTCCAAGGAGTTCAAGAACTCGTCAACCTTGGTCTGGTTGGTGATGTCGAGGTTGGCCTTGACCAAAGCTGGAGCAATAACGTCGTTGACGTTGGCAACAGCCTTCAAGACACCCTTACCCAACCACTTGGACTTGTCACCGTCTCTCAATTCCAAGGCCTCGTGGATACCAGTGGAAGCACCGGATGGAACAATGGATCTGAACAAACCCTTGTCGGTGGTGAGGTCAACCTCAACGGTTGGGTTTCCTCTGGAGTCGTAAACGTAACGAGCAAAAACTTTAGTCACAGCCATGTTGGATTAGTAGGTGTAATTGAGTAGACAATTAAACTGTGGAGTGGAAAATTTGGGAGTGCGCAACGGGGCCTCTTTATATACTCGGGGTGTGGGTGGACCACACAAGCCCGACTTGCATGGAAATTCGGTGTCAGGTGAGCTGGCGAGGGTGGGATGACACCAACCCTGGAGGTACCCCTGGGCCGTAGGCAGGCCACCAGTGCCACAGTTTGCAGCTTGACATGGGGTGCCAAACTCGGGATTTGGTGGGGACATTGGCGTGGGTGGAGGCCACTGGTTGTGTTTGTGGCCACGGATGTACGGTTTGCTCCGGGGCAGTGGTGGCCATTATGGCGGCTCGGGCTCGGAGTTTTGCATGCGCATAGAGCGCGCCTGGATCCCGGACGGCCCAATGGAGCCACCATGTGACCAGCCCGAGCCACAGGATCCCGGGGTAGTGCGGTTGGTGGGATGGTGAGTTGCCAGGCCGGGATTTGGCAGGGGCTCGGATTCAGCACCCGCGGCTGGGGGCCTGGACGTTAAACGCCGAGGCCCGAGTGGTGAGATGGACGGTTGGGATTGTGGGATTTGTAGGTTGTAGGTTGTGGTAGGTTTTTGTAGGTTGTGGCTAGTGGGTTTGTGGTTTTTGCAGCTTGCAGTTTTACAGCTTGCAGTTTGCAGCATCCAATTGACACAAATGCGTTTGTGGATGATCCTCCAATTCGCTGCAATCTCCAAGTTGGGGACTTATGGCCCAGATGGTCAATTGCTCAATTGGGTGCTAGCCTGGTGGGCTGGTGATTGCCGTAGACGAATTGCGTAGTGAAAAGTGTGGGTTCGTCATCTGAGCCCAAAGTGTTGTCACTCCATGTTGACAATTTACAGATTTACTATGCGGTGCCACGAGACTAAATGCTGGCGTGTCGCGAGTTTTTATGCGCCAAGAGTGGATTCGGCATTTTGTCAGAATAAGCGGGATCAACGAAAAAACGGAAAAGTGCAATGTCGACCCTAAATGCGGGGGAAACAGTAAAGAACGGTGGATGTTTGTTGCTCCGGCTCAATAGCTGGCGTTAAATGTCAATGATGGCTGAAAAACCCGGAATTACCAATTACTGCTAGTTCAAGCGTTTTTCTGGGTTTGGCGTAGAACCACGATTTCCACACCAGAACAGCACACATTATCGAATCTCTATCGCCAAAGACCAAATCTCCCCTCGGAAGAACCCTTTCGCCTTTTTCCGGGAATTTTCCCCGGTTTCCTAGTCTTTCCTCTCATCACCTATCTTCTATTGCCTGCTACTACTGCCACCTGCATGGAAACCACAACCTTCAACTTCACTACTACAACACCACAACTACAACACCACAACTACAACACCACAACCACGGCAATGAGCAAGAAGGAGCCCACGCTAGATCAGTACACCCAGCTCAAGAACGAGCTCACCAAGCTGATTCTCAAAAAGCAGGAGCTCGACGCCCAGCTCCTGGCCCTTGAAGATGCCATCTACGACAAGGAAAGCGACTACTTCAACGAGTCCACGTACGGCAACATCGTCAAGGGCTTTGACAGCTTTGCCAAGTCGTCTTCTGGCGGGTCCAACAAGCGCAAAATGGTGTACACCGACGACGACCACATTTTCAGCTTGTCGTCGTCGACATTTGTCAAAACGCTCATGAAGAGAGAAGGCGTGAATGGCGGGGCGCCGGATCTCGACGACTACGAAGACTCGGTGGATCCAGGTAACGGGAACGGCAACGCTGGTGAGAGCAACGGCGGAACGCCCGTGCGGAAGCGCAAGAGTCGTTTTGACGAGAAGTAATGGGGAACAACACAACAGGCAACAACAACGGCATGGCCAGAAGTTGGAGCTGGGATTTCGGGATTTATAGCAAATGTATACTACACTCTTTCACTTAGAGCCTCGCACCTACTGCTACGTCCAATATCATCACACCGGGCCGTTCCAGCGACTGTCTATTATGTACAAGTATGCAATCAGTTCTTTTTGTAGTTGTAAACCCAGGGACTGTTTGCTGGGTAATCGGTGGGCATTCTCAACTCCAAGGGGAATCTTTTGCGCTCCTTGACGTTGGCGGCGTCAAACAACTCGGGGCTGATCTGCTTCAATTCCTCCATGGCCGTGCGTATGCTGTTGTATTGCTGGTCAAGCTGAGAGAATCTCTTCTCCTCTTTTTTTCTCTGGAACAAGTTCCATGCGTTTGTGATGGTCTTGTGCTTAATCAAGTCTTCGGCGCTTAATTTGAGTAACTTTGGCTGCTTTCTCGATGCCGAGATGGCCGACAACTGGTTGACAACTTTCTGGGTAGAAGGGTTGACAACCGACTTCTTTTTCCCACGGATAAAGATTCTTCCCAAGCCGGAGATCTGGTTGGTTTTCTGGGGAGAGAACATGATGGTGGTGTTGGAGAGTTTGAGTGTGGTTGTATGGAAAACTTTTTTTCTGGTGACACCCGTACACCCACAATGACTGGGGTCCAAGTGGTTAGAGAGAGATAGAGGAATCAGGGGATGAGAAAGTAATATGCATAATAATCGGCAGTAAATTTTTGAATGGAGAGGTTGTCTCAAACATTTTCATTTTTGTGACGGCGGCGCTCCCGAAAGCTTCTGTTCACATGCGCTTGATGCGGTGCTGAGAACAAGCCAATCTCCACCGCAGGAGCCACGTTAACCACAACTCTAATCCGAATTTTGTAGTCAGGGCAAGATCGGGCATTTCTTGGTGCCCAGATTCACCCAACTTCTTTTCATTGCAGGCTTGGCTCCCATTCCACGGAGTGGCCAAGAACCCAGCCGAGACGCACACGTGATCATGATCACTATATTATCAGCAATCAACTTCATTGCTTGGACCACCACCGCTTCATCATGGGATTATTCAAGAGTAGCAAGAGCGGAAACCATTCACACGACGAGACGCCTCCACAGGAACCTCCATCATATGATCAACTGCAACAATTCCAAAATCAGCCCAACCTGAACCAGCCTCAGGATAACGCGCCACAATACTCTGGCAACTATGGTCCCAACGAATATCCACAAGAGAAGGGCAACAACAACAACTACCCACAGAACCCTGGCCAGGGCCAAGGTCCCGGAAACGATGTTCATACGGTTCCCGCAAACACTTACCTGGTGGCCCCGCAGCAAGTCAATATAGCCTATGAGACAGATGGCAAGTACACCAGACCAGGGTATACCGAGTATTTGCAGAGAGATCAACAGAGAGTGGCTCAAGGCGACTACCCCAAGCCTCGCGAAGCGTTCGGCCGCAAGGGAGCACCATTGACCGAAGGGAGCACAAACAACCAGAAATCTGGTGGTGGTGCCTTCCCAGGGTCCAGCAAGACAACTTACCATAATGCGGCTAATAAGTAGGGAATTTCAGATTTAAAGAACAGTTTCACCATTGTAGGTCCATCCCCCAAACTGCTTTTGCACCGATTCACTCAAGAAATCATCAACAACAGAGTCCTGAGGACGTTCGTTAGTGAAGTCTTGATCAAAGTTGGAGGTATCCAAAAATCCATTGACGGTTGGCTTGAAAGGTGGCTGATAACCCTTGTCAAGCAACTTTTTCCAGTCAATGTTCTTGAAAAATGGATGGTTTTTGATTAGTTGCGCATCGTCCAATCTCTTGGTAGGATCCTTTTGCAACAATTTGATCAACAAATCCTGAGCATCAGACCCTTCCAAAAATGGTGGGAATTTCAAGGGATTCTGCAAGATCTTCTTATACATGGTAGGAACATCATCATCATAGAACGGTGGAAGACCGGTCAACATCTCGTACAAGAGAGTTCCCAATGTCCACCAATCCACACTTCTGGTGTAGCCTTGATTCAACAACAATTCAGGGGCTAAGTACTCTGGAGTACCACAGAAGGTGTTAGTCTTGTCGTCGTTGCTCATGTTAAGCTTGCACAAGCCAAAATCACACAATGCAATATGACCTTGGTAGTCGATCAAAATATTCTCTGGCTTCAAATCTCTGTAAATGACATTGAGCTCATGCAAACTCTCGAGAGCTGAAAGCAATTCAGCAATGTAGAAACGGGATCTGTCCATTGAGAACTTACCCGATTTTTGTAAGTGGTAGAACAATTCTCCTCCGTTGATGAATGAGAGGACCAAGTACAATTTCTCGGGAGACTGAAATGAGAACTTGAGAGGAACAACGAATGGATTGTTAATGCGAGCGAGAACTGTCCGCTCTGCCATTGTATGTGTCACCTCCATTCTGGAGATGATGTGATGTTTTCTCAAAGTCTTCAAGGCGTAAATTTGCTTGGTGTCCTTCTTCATCACTTGCATGACCTTACCAAAGGAGCCTTTACCGATAACTTTAAGCAAGTCAAAGTCCTCGATGGAAAGATGAGTTCTCAATTGTGGCTTGAAATCTATACTCAAGGAGATCTCACCGATTGCATCGATCGCATCAAAGTTCGTCTTGAACTTGAGGTATTCATGGTCAATCAAACGAATTGGTTTGGAGTGACATTTCAAGTTCAATGGTAACTTGATCAGTCCCACCTGCAAGTCGCCAAACGTGTTGAAGGAGTTCATGGTGAACATTTCCAGGTGATTTTGTCTTTCTTGCGCAGGCACCAATCTATTGGGCAAGCGAAGGTACAAGTTAATGTTCAAAAAGTTGGAGCTGGTCTGGGAGTGGGCCAGCATTTTTGTCACGTCGAAAGTCATGACTCGGTCCCATTGGCACAGGTCGGCTGTACCCTTGCGAGATTCCACCATGATCATGTTGTTATCAAACTCCACGGTCATGAAGAGCAAGGGCTTAATGACGCGCTCGCCATTGCTATTTGGAATGTCGATGTTGGATGGAATCACAGTCGATGCAACTGAGCCTTCCAAGAGCTCAGGGGAGGCGTCGGAGGCTGAATCGGAGCGCTCCGCCACACCCGAAGCCAGCAGCTCAGTGCGGGCCAACTCTGAAAGCCTCTTTGTCAAAAGTGCAGAGACAGTGCTGTCATTGGTGTTGATTGCCAACGCCTGCAAGATCTGCTTGTCGTTTTTGATGCTGATCGGAAGCTTCACGTTCTGCGACCGGTAGATCTTGACTATGAGCACGCCAGGATTCGAGGCCAACACGGTTGGCAGCAGCGGTTGAACCGGAGGAGATGGCTCGGTTTCTGCCTCCTTGGAAGCCCCGGAACTGGTGGTAGGCGACCCGGAACTGGACTCCAGAATGGTGAGTTTCAGTATGTCAGGTACCGGGGACAGCGGCAGGTTCAGCACGGTGGCTCGAGACTCCGAGGAATTACGAGGAGAGGTGGAGGTCAGGGCATCCTTGTCGGACGACCCGAACTTGAATTTGTTCTTGAATCTTAGCATGATGGTGGCACAGTGGGACAGTGGGGTCGACGATGATGGAGGAGTTTATACAGGCAGGAGTAGGAGCGTGAGAGGGAGCAGGAGGCAGAAATGGGGAGAGCAATGGCAGCGAGGGTGCCGAGAGGAAAGTTGCAGCGACAATGCAGAAATGGGGTCTGGGGTGACTGACAAGAAAAATCCGAGACGGCCCGGCAACTTTACGCTCGGTTAAGTTTGGTCGACCACATTCTCGACATGTTAAGTTGGCACCGCGGCCCCAGGCGCGGACTATCAGTGAAAACCTCTGGGCCAAGCAGGAAATGCCAAACCAGGCACAGAAGGCTAAATCCAGGGGACAATTGGCAACCGGTTGATTATTGACGAGCGAAGCACCGACAGCAAAAGCAACCGAGCGAACAAACAGCCCGAAAAGGGAATCAAGCCACTCAGGAGCCAAAATGTCAGTGGAGCGGCGGTGGTTTTGGCCACTGCGAGGCAAACAATAGAAGCGTAATTAAAAAAAAAAAAACTCACCACATGGTTCGAGCCGTAGCTAGCTTATTCCAAATCGACGCACCAGTTGCAAAAAAAAACCAGAAAAAAAGTGCCTGTTACTGGCCCCCGAAATACAAGTCTACGACAGAAACCTACCCCCAAAACTCCTCTCGGATCCAGTCCAGCAGTCCGGCGCCGATCGCCATCATAATCCATAAAAAAAAAAAACTTCTCCATCCTAACGTCGATCCGGCGCCAGATCCAGAAACTCGGGCCTCCACTACTAGCCAGGCCCTGCACTTCCCGCGCCAAAAGCCTCCCTCAGCGTATTGGGCCCGCACCAAAAAATGCGGGAAACTCCCCAGTATTTATAGTCCACCGACCATTAGACGCCCACTGACACCGGAGTTTGGCTATACCACACCACCCACTTGGAGTTGCGGCTGATTTCTTATAAAATTTTTGTTCCTACTCTTCTTTTTTCCTCAAGGTTTCTGGAGTTTTCGTACCATTCCTGCACTCCCAAACCGTGTCTGTTTGTTTACCTACACTGCGCTCCTGTGGCTAGCGGACGCCTGAGATCTCCATCCTTGCTTCAGAAATTCAAACCACGTCCTGGCGAATTTTGTTTCGACACTAGCCGTTGGTTTTCTTAGTTAGTTTTCTTGTTTTCCTTCTAGGTGACCTGCTGATCTCATCCTAGCTCCACTTCTCGTTGGACGCATCCAACTCGAATCCCCCTGCCCCTGTCTGCCGGGCCTTTTACCTACCCTATTCATTCTTTATTCGCCAGACATGACGTCGGTCGTCCACAGCGGGCCGCTTGTGTCGCCCCTGCTGACCAATGTCGACAAGGTCGTCCAGTCCGTGACCAACGCCACCAAGCGCTTGTCGCAGATTTCCACCAACACCACCGGATCCTCCAAACGCAGAAAAGCCCAGAACAAAATCGGGCCCTGGAAGTTGGGCCGTACGTTGGGCAGAGGCTCCACGGGCAGAGTCCGCCTAGCCAAGAATGTCCACACCGGCAAGTTGGCCGCCGTTAAGATTGTGCCCAAGCTGAACTTCAAGAAACTCGAAAATCCAAAGTACAAAAACAACGACGCTACAAAGCTTCCATACGGCATCGAGCGAGAAATCATCATCATGAAGTTGATCGCTCACCCTAACATCATGGGCTTGTACGATGTTTGGGAGAACAAAAACGACTTGTACCTCATTCTCGAGTACATCGAGGGTGGTGAGTTGTTTGACTACTTAATCAAGCGTGGAAAGCTTCTGGAATTCGAGGCTATCGGATACTTCAAACAGATCATCCACGGCATCAGCTACTTGCATCAATTTAACATCTGCCACCGTGATTTGAAACCAGAGAACTTGTTGTTGGACTTCAACAAGAACATCAAGATTGCAGACTTCGGAATGGCCGCGTTGGAAGTGGACAGAAGACTTTTGGAAACTTCCTGTGGCTCTCCGCACTATGCTTCGCCTGAAATTGTGGCCGGAAAGAATTACCACGGTGCCCCTTCTGACATTTGGTCGTGTGGTATCATTCTCTTTGCTCTCTTAACGGGCCACTTGCCATTCGACGACGAGAATATCAGAAAGTTGCTTTTGAAGGTTCAGAATGGTAAATTCATAATGCCCAACGATTTAACTTGGGAAGCCAAGGATCTCATCTCCAGAATGTTGCAAGTCAATCCAAACGATAGAATCCCCATAGAAGATATTTTGAGACATCCACTCTTGACAAAATATCCAGACGACGCAGCCATTGCCCTCCTGGCGAGAAATGACCTCATCTTGCACTCAAACATCAAGCCAATCCAGTCTGTCGATAACCTTGACCTGGAAATTGTGAGAAACTTGTGCATCTTATTCCACAATTGTCCGGAGGAGAAAGTTATCAAATGCTTGCTCTCGCCCAAGAGAACTCCGGAGAAGATGTTTTACTACTTGCTTATGAAATATCGAAACGAGCACTCCAGCCCAACTGGTACAACAAACTATGTCGATGATGATACCGACCTTACAGCCTCAGAGTCGAAACAGACACTTCCAAAGTCTGCATCAATCGTGAGGACAACAATTACTACCCAGTCTGGTGAGCAGTACACCACCGTGAAGAAAATTTCTCGTTCACTGTCTGCAACCTCCTCGATCTCAAGCAAGAAAAAGGCATTGTCAAACATTACCAACACTTCGTTCACCGCGTCTAGTGCTCACAAGAGAAAAACATTGTTGAGCAATTCGGTGATTTCAAAGAATAACTCTGCCACCTCTTTGAAGAACAGCAGACTGAGAGTTTTGCTGCTGAACAGCGCGAAACTCAACTTGTCCCTGACTAGTACCAGAAACGTCTCGTTAAAGACTCAAGAAGCGAAGACCATTCTGAGAACTTTGACACCTGGTTATAATGGTTTGAGTGAAATTGCAGCAAGCGATGACAAAGAAAATCAACATAATGAACTCAGAGAGCATACAATTGCAAACTTCGAAAAAGTTTGCCAAGAGGTGTTTGGGTCGAATGTTGATACAAAGTCAATCTACAACATGACAATTTCTCTGGAGAGACAGAGCCTCAGTCATGAAACATTGAACAAGTTGAAAATTCTCGACAAGCGGTTAAGCAAAGCTTCGTTGGGACTTCCAAAACACGCCGATATCACTTCCGCTCAGAATGCAAGGGGTCATGAAAACTCGAGAAAATTGAGCTCCGCAGAGAAGATTGAAAAGAAATTGGCCACCGAAGTTCAGCGCAAAAATGATGCTAGGGAGCGCCTTTTCAAAGAATCAGACGCGATGCAAGCTCAAAGGCTCGAAGAGCAGAAGAGACAGTCGAGAATTCTCAAGGAGAAGCTGCGCGAGGCACTCCTGATGATCCAAACAACAAGTGCCAGAAACGTCTCGTTACCAACTCAGAGAGTATCATCTTTGGATCCCAAATCGGGCACCAATTCTTTGTTAAGAGCCAGAACTTTGTCATCGCGCTCGCCCAGCTCAAACTTGTGGAATGAGAAGAATTCGAAGGTTTTACAGAAACTTGGTATCGATTTTAAGGCCCCTTCGCAACAGCTGCAGTTGTCACGCTCAAGTTCGGTCATCAAGACATCAACTTCTCGGAACTTGTCTGGCTTATTGCATGGTGAAGAAGCACCTGCCGATGATATCATTGATAAGATTTCGGTTGCTGACTCCAAGTTAGACGACGCTGTCTCTATCCATTCCTTCAATGATAAAGAAAGCGTACAGTCGACAGGCCAGCCCTTGAAGAAGGAGGTAACCAATGTATCTGTTGGCTACAGATCGATGCTTAATGTTATTGATGAGGATAACGTCAATGTCTCAAAGGATTTCACCATAATTGAGGAGGATAGCGTTTTGAGGGATGACTTCAACAGCTCACGCATGAGCATTCAAACCAAGCCTGGGTTAATTCCAAATCCTCGTTTCTCCAGAATCTCATTCAATGGTCTACTCAACTCGAAATATGACTCTGCCAATTTCACAATCAATCTGAACACGCTCAGTTCTGGAACCGTCATCAAGAAGAGTGGAAGAACGCAGCTACCAACTACCCAAGGGAATGGTGCCGTTATCAGGAAGAGCTCAACAAAAGAGCTTCCAGGGTTGGGAATCTTGGTTCATGGCAAGACATCCGCATCTGAGATGCGGTTGACCAAATCTGAGGAAGAAACAGAATCCAGAAGCATTAGCAGAACAAGTGCAAGGGACCAAGTGAGCACATCTACCTTCGTTGGTGATTCGGGAAGCGTTCACGATGACAGCATGAGCTCTGACTCCACAATCGCTGAGGATTATGACTTGTCTGGGGAATTGATTAACATGACGCAAGACTTCATTCAACAAGATCCCGATATCAGCAGATCTTCCAAGATTGGAGGGTCATTAATCCAAATACATGCAGAAGCTGGCAGTCAACTGCGGAAGCCTAGCGGTAAGCTGTCTAATGAGTCTAGAGAGACGTTGGTGGCGGTGAACCAGGATTCCATTGGGTCAATGTATAAATCTTACGAGACCTTATACAGCGGCAAGACCAAAAAGAAGGAGACTGTCAGTGAAGTTGTCTCTCTTGATAAGAGGACATCCTTCAACGCAAACAGCTCCAACGTGCATATTCTTGACACTTCTTCTTTGATGGAAGACTCCCACTTCTCGCACCAGTCTAAGGATCTTACAGAGAAGATTTCATCCAGTGATTTTGACGACGAGGATGAGGAAGACGATCTCGAATTGAGTTCAAGCATCTCTACATCCAAGCGTGATGATCTGCTTATCCCTCAGAGACAAGGTACTCTCAAGAGCAGTTTGAGAAGATCGAATGCATCGACGCAAATCTTCAGTACCATGAAGATTACCGACAAGGCTGACACTGAGACAGCCGAGTCGACCGTGAGTGCAAGAAGACCATCGGTTCACATTTTTACTGGATCTGCCAACAACACCATTATTGAGCAGCCATCTGAGGTCGCCAAGCCTAATGTGTTCAGAAGACTCAGCTTGAAGCCAAAGCGAGAGGCACCAAAGGCGCCTGAAACTTCGAAATGGGAGAAAGAGCCACTTAAAGGTCACAACAGATTTTCGGGGATCTCTATCTACTCCAACGCCAAGAAGTTTGTTGCACAAGCCGACATCTTGTCGAAGCCCAGCTCGCCTAACTGGTTCAAGAGATTCTTCCAATCTTTCGGCAAGAGTAACCGTGAAAGCACCGTCGTTGCAAGCGAGCCCAAGGCGCCTACTCGGGATATTCAGATTATCGATTCCAACTTGCGTTCTGTTGATCTCATGCGCATCATTAAGAACCAGTTGAAGTTGAAAGAGATTGAAGGATCAGTGGCCAATGTTGATGTTGATGAGGAGTTTGGATTAATTAGTGGAGTTGTTCCTAGCAGATACGCTAGAGGACGTAAGTTGCATTTTAAGATTGAGATTATTGATCTCGTCACAGCCTCTTCGTTGCACCTACTCAAGATCAAGGGTTCCAGAACAGGATTCGGAAACTTGGTGAAGGTGGTGCAGCATGTGGTGAAGCAAGAGGAGGAAGCCTTGAGCAGCCGCAATTCGGGCCCATACAAGTTCCATGGGCACAAATCTTAAGCATATATAGTTGTTAATACATCAGGATAACTCAGGTGGAAGTAGTACTGGGGCCGGTTGGCTGTTTATATGGGAAAGTCACTTGATTGATCATATCCTGATGAAATGTAAAGTTATGGATCAGAAATCTTTTTTCATAAACTTTCTTGCCTTGTTGCACTGAGTCTATACTCAATTCTCAACTCTTGTCTCAGAATACACTGAGAATTCAATAATGAGACGTCCACCAAAACCACCCACCACAATAAAAAATAAAACGCAAAACAACAGAATTTACACATTCACAGCCCCAATTCTCCAAAAACAAGACTTTCCTCTCCAAATATCCCGACCCAGCCCCAAACTTATCTCCCCCAAATCCAATACTCAATCTACATATCTCCAGATATTCCTGCACTGACATCAACAACTACCAACTACTCCATCAACATGAGTGGCACCATTGTTCGGGCCCTCAACTGGGACGTAGGTTATGAGCAGCGGTTTCTTGCAGTCAATCCGTTGGGCGACGAAGTCACCGTTTACCAGACGCACCACGATGATCCAGGCATCGAGTCCAACGACATCATCAAAGTGCATTCCCATACGGGAATAGAACGCATCCAGTGCATGGCGTATCTGCGCAGCCACGTGGGATGGACCGGGGTGGGCACTTTGGACGGCATTGTGCATGTTTTCGACATCACAAAGTCGAATTCGCCCACGCTCCGCCTCAAACTGAAGCATAGTCGGCCGTGCAACTCGGTGACGTTCAACGACGAGGCGCTAGTGGCAGCAACCTTCGACAAGAGCAGGCAGGACAGCTCGCTCCAGGTGTGGGACGTCAGCAAACATGCGCTCGTGTTTGGCGACCGGGGCGCCGGCGACGAGTCACATACCTTGAAACCACATTTCGGGTACTTGGCCAACGAGGCCACGCTCTCCACGGTGTTCAACCGGGCCGATGCGTCCGGCATGCTCCTCATGGCCGGAGGATACAAGCTTTTGCGTGAGTTCGACCTCCGAGAGCTGTCGATGGCCCCAATCTACCAGGTGGCTACCAAGTGCACCATGAACATCACGCTCGACCACTTCCAGCCGCACATGTTCTCGTCGCTCAGCGAGGACGGGTCGGTGTCGATCTGGGACCGGCGGAAGCTCTCGGGCACCGGCAAGGGCTTGGTGGTGTCGGAGACTCCGGCCCTCTACTTCTCGAAGTTGGTGACGGATCTGCTGAGACGACACTCGCCGTGCTTCCGGTACTCGAGCATCCGGCGAGGCGAGTTTGCGGCGGTTTTCAACGGCAACCTCATCCGGCGCTGGAACACGGGCTGCGTGCCCAAGGGCCTGAAGGCTACACCCACCTTCACCACCAACTCCGGCATTGTGTCGAGCTTGAAGCAGCAGGCAACCGAGCTTTACGATCCACGGGAAGATTCGCTCTTCGTGGCGCTCGTGCTCGACTCGAAAACCGACTTGCCCCGCGTGGTTTCCTTCGACTACTCTCCAGACACTTCCTCGCATACCTCCACCAATTTCGTTTGCATGAGAGAGAAGGGCCTGGTGTTCCGCATGCCCGTGGTCGAGAGCATCGAGTCGCTCGATTTCAACTCCTACAACGAGTTTACCATGGCTGGCCCAGAGGGAACTCTCACCAACTTCTCCGAGGATCGCTCCATCGCCGATCCCAAGAGACTCGTGGTGAATGCGTCCCAGAACGGGTCGAACCAGAGCAAGTACGATCTCCATGCGGAGTACTCCGAGGAGATTGTGTCCACCATCGGCGACGAGGAAAGCTCCGGGCCCGTCATCACTGCATCGTCCCACCCAAAGAGAGAACTAGCTCCGAAAAAATACGAGGACGATGATGGTTATATCCCGCTTCGGCGCATGTTGGAACTTGGCGACGTGATGCTGAACGATATCTGCTTCACAATCAGAAACCGGGCTCTTCTAGGGTACGGTGTCAATGTTGAACGCAACGTAGAGGTGTTGATGCAAGTGGAGTCGGTGGGTGCATCGCTAGCCTTGCGAAGCACATGGAAGTGGCTTGGGCTTGCGAAAAAGTCTCTCGACAAGGGAAACATGGTGAGTGAGGGCGTGGACTTGGGGTTTGTGGGTGTTCTTGCCATGTGGAGAGGAGTGGACGAGTTACAAGGACAAAACAGAGCCACCATCAAGCAGAACGTGAGCGAAGCTGCGTTTTCCAATGCTGTGCGTGCCATTGTCGCCAACAAGGGCGAAAAGTCTTCTGGCATCAGCATCTTCAGCTCCAGTGACCGCAAGATGCAGCGGAAACTCTGCCTCATTGTGAGTGGCTGGTACCTCACCGAAAACGAGTTTGACGAGAAACTCAATGAGCTTGTCAAGGCAGGCGAGATCGAAAAGGCGGCCGGCTGGGCAGTGTTCCACGGAAACGTTCCACGAGCCATTGAAATTTTGGCACTGTCGAAGAAAGAACGGCTCCAGTTGATGTCTACGGCAGTGGCGGGCTACATGGCATATAAGGATGCCAACGTCAACCTGCCTTGGAACGACCAGTGCCGTAAGTTGGCGCTGGAGTTGGACAACCCGTACTTGAGAGCGATATTCGCCTTCATTGCAGACAACGACTGGTGGGATGTGTTGGATGAGCATGCATTGCCCCTCAGAGAGAGAATCGGCATTGCCTTGAGGTTTCTCTCCGACAAGGACTTGAACGTCTACTTGAAACGAGTGGCCGATGCCATGGTGGCCCGTGGAGAGCTCGAGGGCTTGATATTGACGGGACTCACGCCTCGAGGCATCGACCTTCTCCAGTCGTATGTCGACCGCACATCGGACGTCCAAACGGCAGCCATCATGGCGCAGTTCGCCGTTCCTCGGTACTTCAAGGACCCCAGAGCAGACCACTGGATCGACTGCTACCGGAACTTACTCAATCTGTGGGCCCTTTTCAAGACCCGAGCCCATTTCGACGTTGCACGTACCAAGCTGTCCAAAACTTCCAGCAGTGTCATTACGTTGAAGCCAGCTCCTCGCCAAGTGTATCTACAGTGCATTAGGTGCAACAAGAACATGTCCACGCCCGGTGTCAAGAACAAGAACCCGGCCAACCAGCTGATGATGATCAAGCAGTTCAACCAGAGGCTCAACTTGAAGGGCTCGTCGCATGACTATGGCCTGTGTCCCCACTGCGGATACCCACTTCCACGGTGTGCCATTTGTCTTCTTACGTTGGGAACGTCCATCCCCAAGGGCGCCGAGCCCAAGTTGCAAGAGGCGCTTTTGGACCATTTGCACAACAACTTCGACAACAAGTTCAGTTTCTGCTTGAGTTGCAACCACGGGTACCATGCGCATCATGCCGAGGAATGGTTCAGCAAGCACTACGTGTGTCCTGTTCCCGACTGCAACTGTCGATGCAATAGCAAGTAGGAAGAGAACCACATTTAATTACAGAGATGCTGATTCCAGCTGCCGAGAGAGATCAAACTGACCGTCTCGACAAGCATAATGACAGAAACAGAAACAGAAACAGCATTGACAGAGGAAACAAGAAAATCACTGATATAGAAAATGATATAGAAAATGATTCAGAAAATGATTCAGAAAATGACTGATTTACAGTTGACTACAGAAATTGACTGACACAAGAATTGACTCATGCAAGCAAATTGGTGCTCCAGGCCCATTTGCCTGTTCTACCAGTCTCACCAATCATACGAAACTCACCATTTCAACAAACTCGCCAATTTTATCAAACTCACCAATTTCATCAAAATCAATCAATTCTGCCGAACTCGCCAAATTCACCAAACTCCTCAGCCTGAAAATACTCGTCAGTCGACCAATCTTTCCAGCCTCAAGTCGTCCTCTCCTTCTTTCCATTTTCAGGTAAAATCGCTTTGTCATTCGCAGCGCCGCACGTCTATTCATAGAACAATACCTATACGACACAATAAGCCAGAGTAACAGCCCGCCAACGGGCGCAGATCGCTCCAAAAAAAAAAAATACAAACTCTCCAGATCGGCCCACCACCACCAACCTCGAAACCAAAATCCCCCCACCTCCCCAACCCACCTGAAATCGCCCACACCAAAACCACCATGATGAATTTGACCTGAGATGGAGAATGTTCGTTGGAAGTCGTGGGGTGGATTCCTCTTCGTCGACTCCATTTAGAGGCCAACACGAAACTGGAATGAGTCCACGGTTGTTTCCAGTTCAATGTGAACTCAGACGAATCATCGTTTTTGACATTGATCTTGTGGCCCGTGGCTGCGGTATGAAGCAAGGAGATTTCGGAAATGCGGATGCGTTTAGGAGAGCTCTTCTCACCTGGATATGCGAACTCTGGAGGACGATTCCCATAGAAGCTTTGAAGTTTGTGGGCGGTTGGGGAGAGAGATGGGTCTGTCTGTCCGCAGATCTTCAGTGCTTAGGTTTTCGAACTGAAGATCGGCGGACTAATGTGACTAACTCGCCAACAACCATTCAACCAATCTTTATTATACCCGAGATATATGAACTAAAGAATTCATATGATGTGTCGTTCATAACATGGGGAATCCCGCTTTTTTGTCGGAACAAGATGACTGCTAAAGGGAATATCGAAGATCACAAACATTCTTTCAGAGGCATGATCACACACGAGGTTTATCATCCAACTGATCCCAGCTCACCAGCCTGTATCATTAGAGAAGTGTTTTATCGGGCAACTATAACGCCTATAGCGCCTATAGTGAGCCGGGAAATTCTCACACTACGTTCCTTTGGGGGTTGAAATGCGTTTTCATCATAATGGAAGGATGATACCACTTGCACGCATATTTGCTTAACTGGACTGAGGTTTGTAGTAAGAGTTTCACCAGTGATTGAAAGAGCATTACACGAGTTTCGCAAAACTCTCTAATAATCCAATATAGCGTACAACATCATGGACTGGAAGTCCTGTAAAATGTAACGTTACAGACGCTGGGACAGATAGCACGCAATTATCGACTGGCTTGAAATGGAGAAGTGAATCTGGAACTTTGGTGCCGCACATTTTCGCACCCAAATGTCTGGGTCAATTTGTGCACGGCTCATTCACACATATCTTCTTTCTTGTACTGAGTAGCACAACTACTTACGTTTTCGAAGTTTCAACACAAAATCAGCCCATTGCCCCAAGCCCCAGTCTACAACGGTATTATGAAACTGGCAAGATCCACCGGTGAAGAGCGAGACTCGCCAGTCTCTGGAACCAGCCAAAGTAGCGACCAACAATCACAAACAGGCTTCGAGCAAGGGCCACCTTTAGAAGGCACCCGGTCCATCGTGATCAACCAAAGTGTCTAATTGTTGGATGGTCTTCATCGAGGTATTTGCGTAAATGTATTTCTGAGCTGATGGGTGAGTGTTCGCTACCAGAGTCAAGGGGAGGGTACCGCTTGAAACCGTCCATAATAGTGATATCAGTGGTTGGAAGAGAGCCGGGCACAGCCCCGGGTTGATGATCGTGTGGTATGATTGAACCTAACGTGGCTCGTGGTCTAGAGAGGATGTACGATTACTCGAGTCAGATCGTTGATAGTAAAACTTCGAGAGGATACGATGAAGCTAGGCCCCATAATTCTTGGACATAGGAAAAGCCGAACGAGCTCAAGATGGACGAAAACTTCAGAAAAAGACTCGCAGATACAATCTGAGTGATTCACTCTCGTAGAAATGTCTCCATTTTCCTCTATTTTTATCAAACTCCCCTTTCGTAAAAATACGTCACCACAATTTGGCAGATTCTCACCTGCACGACCCGCAAACATCGGCATGATATCGGGATCAAATATACTCACCATTAACTGGTAACTATTCTTCATGGGTGCTATTGATGAGGAAAGCCAGCCTTTGAATTTGCCTGAGTATTCAGAGCAAGGCGACATTGAGCTTCAAAACTGCAATGAAGGGTCTTCCACCGAAAACGGTCTTGCCCTTAATGTCACCTATGTTTATGTCAAAGGATACAAAATTACCGAAAAGACTGCAATTTTCAGCTTTGCTGAAAGCTCTACTGTCAGACAGGCTGCTGATTACGTTGATAAAAACTTTCCGGGCTTTTCCAACGAGATTGTGCTCAGGCACCAGGCCGTTTTTTCTGCACCTATCGGAGCTCTA